>JANBSU010000109.1:0-45642 GCA_027578835.1 Coemansia sp. RSA 2050 | reverse complement strand
ATACAAAGAGCAGCTTTGCATGGCAACAAGTAATAGGGTCTCTTAGGTTTTATTTTTGGAGTTTTGAAAACTAACATTGGAAGTACATCTCCTGCAACAAGCTATAAAAGTTAACTGTTAAATAATATGCAACATAGGGACAGAAATTGTTTTTAAATAAAGTGCTGTTGACTGTTTAAATGCAAATGTCATTAGCTAGCAAGGAAGCGTTTTCTGGTCGATGTAAGGGTAAGGCCCATAGCAGGATCCTTACCCCTACACGCGTGATAATCACAAGTATATTTTTATTCTATTGTGTTATAGAAAGGCTAGCATGCCAAAATTTGTAACAATGTTACAATTGAGTTAATCAAAATAATTGTGCTATCAGGTGCAAAGCTTATATACTATTCCAGCAATAGACAGCATGGCATGCATAGTAGTGATGCAATAAGGATACCTGAACAAGGGTGGTTTTAATTCCTCTCTTTTTTCTGCTCCTTTGATTGGTGTCTTTTTTTACTTCTTCAGTGGAGAATATGGAATAGGGAACAAATGGAAAGTTTGTATAGAGGCATTTCTTGCAAAAAAAAGCCCAAGCAAAACATACCTTCTACAGTTTGCCAGAGAATCTATTCTCTCCAGCTCAATATTACCTCTGGAGTGGTTGGAAGGTTACCAATCCAAATACTGCACACTTGCACCCGAAGATAAGTGGACACATGATGACAAAGCATCCCTGGATATGGCCATGTGATGCTCAGGGCTCTTAGCAAGCTGCCTCCGTCAAGCAATTGGCTTGATTTTTCTTACATCACAGAGTATGCCATTGTCTGCCACATGTGCACCTTTTGGATAGTAGCGACAGTATCGACTTATCCCATGATACTAAGTAGAGATCAAAAATCTATTTGATTATTTTCTGTAGCGACAATTACTACGGTGAGCGCTTAAAAAGAGAAAACTGTTGTATTTAATTGTAATTATAGCAGAGACCGGGTGGATTAAGCAGAAAATCTCACAGGAGAGGTACTTAGGCGAGCTGTGCAAAGTATACAAAGAATTGTCCGGTTGGTCGTGTAAAAAAATTAAAAAGGGAATCTGTTAATAAAGTGAAGCATATGCAATCTATGTTATTGATATCATATTATGTTCTTGGTCTGCTTTTTGCAATGTAGGTGGCACATGGTCTGTTTCTCGGTATTAGGCTTTTCCAATCAAGCAGCAGCAAGTGAAAATGGAAATAAAATGAGCAGTCTCTTGGAAGACTTTTTTTTTCCGTTCACACTTATCAACCGGGTATATAGGACAAGAGTTTTCACCACCAAACATTTTTTTACATTCCATCCAACTCACTATTGCTGCACTATCCTTGAATTGAACTGGCATACCCGACAACTACGAATAAATGAATATAATGGAGCCTATTGCTGATGCTGGAGATCCCAACTGTTTTGTGCCTCGCATGGATGTCATCGCTGCTATTAACGACTGGGCAGAGGAGTGTGGAACAACCATGGCTTTTATTCTTGAGGGCCAATCAACCAAGTGGAAACAAGGTCAGCCTTAATTAATTTATGCGCAAATAATACGCAAGTCAAAGCTCACCACTGCCGGACTAACCACAGGCAACCACACATGGCTATCGTCCGAAGCGCCAACATCGAAGACCACCAGCGCATCCTCTTTCAGCACCGGCCACGATCCACACATAGCCACACATACTCTGCCATCGGCCAGGACAGCGTAGTAGATCCATGATGCCGACACCATATTATCAGTCAGCATGGCGCTTTCCACGCCCCTACCACCACCCACACATGCCGAAAACCACTGAGCCAAGCCAGGCGCCGACGCTCTACGCACACTGGGACAGGTCCGGCATTGGGTCCATACGACCCACCACTGTGGCTGGAGATACGTCGACAAGTGCTCCATGTTAGTCAGCGGCCCCAAAGTGATCTGCCCCTTGGTGCCTGGCAAACTCAGGGCAATACAGGGGAAAGTATCCAAGTCTTGGAACTCGAAGCGTATCTTAAACGCCTTGACAACTCCCAGCCCATTTAGCTCTCGCACCATATCAGCAATCGACTTGTGCTTGGTCTTATCGCGGCCAGAGCCTCTTCGTGATACCACAGGCCCTACAGCGTCGTCATCACTGGTGTGAGAAGTGCCAGCTCCCTGGCTGCTGTGGTTGCCACTGTGTGAGTGGTCATTGATGTTGGCGCCCAGAAAGACCAGTCCTTGCTCAGAAGCCAGCGAAAAGGCCGGGTACCATGTGCGATCCCGCACAAGGCCTTTAAAGCCACACTCACTGCCCTCCATATTGCCATCCGCATTGACACCGAAAGCCACGCCTTGCGTTTTGCCATTGCGATAAAACACAACGCGGTCGTTATCCAGGTCCAGCTCAGCCGCAATAATATCGCCAGCACACCATTTCTCTCCATATACCCTCTCCTCCGCCGTTCCATGCCACTTGCGCTGACGATGGCCGTCATACGCCACGGACTCAAAATCGTCACCAACGCCCTCGCCGCTCTCAGGGTAAAAGTTGCACTGGTCAGTGCACCAGCCGACCTGGATCAATCCCGATGTCAATAATTGCACCTGGAACCTATGAACTCCGCCCAGCCGTCCATCGATACCTGTGCGCATCCGCACCGACTCAAATTTCCAACTCGAGTTCCACACAGAGTATCCATCTGCCAGGGCCACAAACGCTGGAAAGTACGGCGCCTGGTTATAGTACAGCACTTTAGGCGGGCTGACAAGCAAGGAGTAAGGCGGACGCGACACTGCGGCACTGTCATTAGCATCGACGCTGGGGTCTGAGAATATCGTAGCAGGAAACGGAGACTCTGGGCGGTTCACCCTACGCCGACTGCTTGTGCTGCTGACACTTGTAGCGCTGCTGGCACTGCTATGCGAGGGATGGCCAAACTGCGAAAGTGGTGAACTTATAAGCGGCAGCGCATCCGCCGAAAACCTAGCCACTGCACGCTCAGTGAGCTGTTGCGGCTGATGAAGTACACCATCGGCAAGCACCGAGTCGACTGGGCCATCGATCAACGACTCATTCGCTACAGCCGAGCTAGGCGCTACGCCAGCCCTCTGGCACACTGGTCCTCTTGGGCCAGAACGGTCAATCATCCAGCAGTCCGATCCCTGAGCCGCGACCAGCGGAGGCGCAACGCAAGAGTAGTGCTCAATGTAAGTGCTCCACCCAAAAACGTGGCGATCCAGCGCGTATCGAGCATAGAACCACCCCTCCAGCGCTACAGCTCCTGGCTCCAGCTCCGGGTGCTGCTCAAAGTACTCTGACGGCTGTTTAGCGCCCTCGGGAGTAATCCCGATACTAGCCAAGTTACGCCGCCACTCGTGCCACTCGAGCTCAGCGCCACGATCATCTACTGCCGCCGCCGCAGTAGATACACCATCGCCATTGCCTGGTCTGCTATGCTTGGCAGCTCTAGCAATTGCATCTCTGGAGCCAGCTCCTGACACTCGACGAACAATGCCAGCCAGCTCCATGACACTTTTACGAGTATCATGCTGCTCCGCATCAACAACCAGCCCGTGAGCTCCAGTCAAAGTGCCAGCCAAGAACGAGCAGCACATGTGAGCAAGACCAGCAGCATCCGGCTTGCTTAGAGAGTTCGTATCAATGACGCTCAGTAGGCGCATAGTAAAGGCACGAAGACTCGGGAACTCGTAGTACATTATGCGCACCAGCCACAGAGCACGTTGAGCAACGCTCGGCGATTGCACTACAAACTTTGGCTCAAGCGAGTCAGCCAGCGTGGAAAGCGCGGTTCGCAGAATGGGCATCACACAGCGCAAGCGAGGATTGGGCATATCTCCAGCAAACGCATGCTCCGGCTCCCCATCATCGCCACTCTGGCTAGTCGACTCGTCAGATAAAAACTCGTTTAGCCTGGGCTTACCAATATCATACCAGCAGCCGTCGCCACCATCCGCACCAGTACCTTCTGTGGCACGAGGCGCAGAGTCGGCGTTCTTGCTCACAACGCGCTGAGAATCTTCGATAGCAGCCAGAAAGTGCGGGTCACTAGGGCTGCCCAGATAGTAAGTCGCTACGAAGCAATTGACAGCCACTCGGGCCCACTCAGCTCTGCTGCAATGCATTGCTGGGGGCTTTCTCAGCGCAGCCAAGATTCCAGGCCCCACACCGGCATGCGCGTCGCCACTATCGAGAGCATATTCGTGCATATTTTTGCCAAGGTCAAGCACATGCGTTACATACGCCGATATCTGAGCCAGCAAGCACATCTGGACCGCGCCCATAGCGGCAACAGCATCGGCGGCCAGCTGGCTTTCCAAGAAATGTGCGTGCTCGCGATCCAGCTCAGCCAAATACACTTGCAGGGCCGAGAAAAGCACATCAGCCGTGCTCATGCACTGACCAAGGCGCTTGGCCACCCCCGCAGCCGACTCATCCCTCTCGCTGGCATCATCGACCTCGCTCTCAGCAGTATTAAATGTAGTGCCAAACGCAGCCCGATACGTCTCGCAGAGCTCGTCCACGCACGGTATGAATACCTGGACCACCAGCCTTTCAGCCGGCATAAATCCGTTATACATCAGAGCAGCCAGGCACTTGGCCGCATAGATCTGAACATTCTCGCGCTTAAAGTCCAGCACCAGTACAAGCAGCCTATTGCGCAAGTCGGCATCAACCAAGAGCTTAAGGAACTGGCGCGAGCTCGCCGTGGCATTAATTATAGCCATGATAGAGGCCACCTGGGCTGTCTCGATATCGGTATTCAGGAGCATGCGGCAGGTCTCAGCAATCTCGGGATGGCCGCACAGCACGGGCGCAAGCGGGATCGAGTGGCACATTCGCGAGATAATGTTGGCGATTTCAGGGAACAGCGTCACTCGCAGGTTAAACGCAAGCCCGTTCAGCAGGGCCTTGAGCGCATGGGGCAAGGGGCTGTTGAGGATCCACAGGTGCGAGGACGGGAAGACGGCAATGCGGCTCACCAGCGCGATACTCCAGTAGTGGGCCTCGGTATCGTTCGTGCTAGCAAGCATGTTGAGAATGCGCCGCAAATTCGGCGGCCTCGACGCATCGATAAGCGCCGCCCTAGTGGTCGTACTCAGGCACCACAGCGAGCGCAATATCAGCTGGTTCGTGTAGGCGTATTTAGTCGTCGACAGCTTGCGACACAGCCACTGCACGATCCTCGGGCTCGCTGCCAGCTGCTGCTTGCCCACTCCGCGCGAGACAAACTCGTGCAAGAGCCCAATGCCCCACGACGACACGCCCTGGTCGTCCTGTCGAATGCAAGCGGCAATGACGTTGACAGCGCCCAAGTCCAGCAGCTGCGTCATCCGGGGGTTAATCGCATAGTTGGTGTCGGCCGATTTGTAGGAGCTCAGAAAAGTGCAAAGCCTAACGATGCTCTCCATTGCAACCCTCATATACTCCAAGCTAGCAAGCGAGCTCTTCGCCACCCGCAGCAGAACGGGCAGGTATCCCAGGTCGACCATCTGCTTGTGGAAGGCGCTACGCAGCGCATAGACCTTCGTAATGTTGTAGCATATGCCCAGCAACGATAGGTCCATCGTACCTGGAACTGGCGATACGTTGTCACCGCTATTGCTCTCAGCAGTAGCCTCGTACTCGTTGCCAATTGACTCCAGGATATTGTAAACCACTTCGAGCAGCCCGCAGTTGGCAGCCGTTCGGCGGAACCGCTTAGCGAGCTTCGCGTCTTGCGTGTTTAGGAACTCCATCAGCGCCCACCCTGAGCGCAAGACCAGCTCATGGTCATCACGCTCGCGCATACCATGAACCAGCACGGCAATTCCCCCGGCCTTAGCGATTCTTGTCCTGCGGCGAGTAGACCCCTGCGCAATCTGCCGAATCAGAGTCGTAGCGCGCAAGCGCATGTCGCCATCCGTGCTGTCCGTGGCGGCCTTTGTTATCAGCACCAGCATCTCGGGTCGCATTGCGCTGTCAAACAGCAGCTCGGCGGCTGCCTTGCGTAAGCGGTGATCTGACTTTAGCGCCAGCTGGGATATGGACTCAAAGTTTACCGAGCTAGAGTTTAGCAGCTCTTGGCATGCCGCCGGCAAGTTCTGAGAGCCCGGAGCGGCGCCATACCATGCATTACGCCGTGAGCGCTTCTCCCCAGACAGCGAGCTGTAGTTTAGCTCGTATGCTGTTTGTTCTAGAACGTGCGAGAGCACGCGATACGTTGCTAGGGCCGCGCCCAGGCCAGCCGCAAGATAGCGCCAGGTCTCGCTCCACCCTGCTGGTTCTGTGCTACTCATTTGAATGATTAAAAATGAAAAATTCGAATAGTTGAGAAAAAGAGGAAGCTGAGAAGAAAGCTACAAACAGCGTGTGCACTTGGAGCTATCGCAACAGAGCGAGTGGTTCGGGGCTGGTCATCATGTCGCTTTTCCCACATGTGCTTACCAAGCGCGATAAATTACAGGCGCTAATGGCGTTATTTAGCAGGAAAAAAGGCATAGACAAGATTCTCCTTATGTGTATATTTCGTTCTTGTTCACATTTTTGCGAGTAGGCATATGCGCCATGCCTGTGACCATACCGCCCTGGCGTGCTTTGCTACCAATGTCTAGCAAAGTGCACTGCCAAAGTGCCCGTGGACTAGCAACATGTCTGATTTACATAGACAACAGGCCAGAACGTATAACTCGCCAAACACTTTTCGAAGCCGCAAAGAAACACAGCCACGTTTACGACGTGTGGATATCCGAACCACAAACACGGAGAAGTGTAGTAGCGACTCGGGCCGCAATACGAATCACAACCGACCCGGTGCCAGAGACGCTGGAAGCCATATCGCTGCTACCCAATCCGACCAAAGAAGAGATGGATGCTTTAAAGGCCACCGCACTTGCCACGGTAGCTACGCTAAAGGCGGATGGGGTGCACTCATTGCCGATTCTAAAGGATCCAGATTTTTTCCAATCTTCTGCTCGCCGAGCCCTAGGGTATGGCCCCAGTACTCGCTTGTTTGATAAGCGCACGACGTCTAGGCCACGGTACACTAGAGGCATGCTGGACGGGTATCGGGCCGGGTTTCTGGAATCGCGGAAAAAACGAGATGCCGATAATATAGTTGAACAGAGCAAGCAATGCGAGGATCCATTCGAGTTCCTGGCTGGCTATTTCGAGCACAAGTTCAATAACAAGCTCTAGATACTGCCAGTCATGTGCTGTAGAGAATCCAATTGATGACAGGCAAATGCTTCCCTACATTTGCTGGTCTAGGATCTATTCGATTCTTCTACTAGACGGAACAAAGATCATAGAGGCCTCATTATTGTCGTTATTGCCGGTGCCATTGGATTCCGCGTCCCGCTCATCGTCCAGGGGCGCATGCATCCCGTAGGCCAGACAGCACGAGAGACAGGTGCAGAGGCAGCAGAGGAGAGAGAGCGCAATGAACACGGGAATAAGCACCAGTGCCAAGCGGACTGCTGACGGCAGGCTTAGTTTCCATATCAGGAGTGCAACAAACGAGTACACAAAGGAGGCAGCAACAACAAAGGCAACTACGCTGGCCAGCACAATGGCATTCTCATTTTGGGCAACCTCAGCGTCGCCCATCGCACGCAGCTGCTTACGCAAAAGGCACAGAGTGACGATGGACCGAAGCCCCGGCAGAAACGAGGGCGCAAACACCACCGCCCAGTACCACGAGATGCTGTGGTTGAGCCGGAGTATGATCAAGACAGCTTGCAGCACGCGTATTATGAACCACCAATATGTGTCAAGCGCAACGACGATCAGCTTTCCGCCCGTTGGTGCAGCGGCTCCCTCGTTTGCTTTTAGAATTGCTGCCAGCAGCTGCAGTGTCAACAACATCCCGTTAATTGCCTCAATGGCTAGCCAGGGTGCAGCAACCCGCCAGACGGACCAGCTCACATGGCTGTCCAGCTTTAGGACAATCGACACTTGGAACAGGGCCAAGAGCAGCAAGTAGGCGATGGGTGCAGCCTTGGCCAGGCAGGCCAGCTGAGTCTCCACGAATTTTCGCAGAGTACGCAACCGAGGGTGTTGGCGATGGCGGCGGGAGCGCCGGCGGCGACGGCGACTGCTGCTGCCTCCAGCGCCACCAAGCAATGGCGTGGCATCGGTGGCAGGCGCTGAACCAAAAGGGGAATGAGATGCAGATGTGCTGGTGTCAGCATTCCCTGCTGCATAGATGGGGGTGTTGTCGCAGGCATCCGAGACAATTCCCTCATACTCGTCATCCTCGGTAGTGGCGTACGATGAAGATAGGGCAGCGTCTTCGTTGCGCGAAGCATAATCAGAGCTCGCCTGCGAGGAGCTGAATCCAGTCATGACCCTCTTTAGCAACGCCCACAACACCACAATCAATACAGCCAAATCAACAGTCCACAGGGGCGCAAATACCACCGAATAGGGCCAACTGATCTTTCGATCCACCCGTTGCGCCAGAAGCGTAAAGAACAGAACAAAGAGCAGGGCTACGAGAGAGCTGACAAACGCAAAGCCACTCAGCATGTTGCTTACTTGCGGGTCGAGGAGCTCGCCGCCCACTCGCCCCGCCATCTGTATTCCCATCTCGCCGTAGCGGTCGTAGATGCGACGCTTGCGTTCGTCCGAGAGCATGTCGTAGGCGTATTGGATTCGCACAAAGTCTCTCCCGTCGGCTGCTGCTCCGGGATTTCTGTCGGGGTGGTGCTGGAGCGCTAGGCGTCTGTAGGCACGCTTAAGCTCAACTGGCGTTGCTCGCTGGTCGACGCCTAGTACGTTGTATAAGTTAACTGCGTCTCTGGCTGGTGGTGCCTCGGCGTTTAGCGTCCGCTCCGAGCCTCCATCCGAGTTTCGCATGATGCCTCTGCTGTTCCCTGCCTAAATAAGTAAATAAAGTTAATGCAAGAGTGGAAAAGGAGGGCGTGGATCCTCTCTAGTGTCGTTACCAAACGTTCAAAGGAAAGGAAGAGTCGTTAGAGCATGAAAAGTAGAGAAAGTAAGTGAGTGAGTGAGCGAGAAGAGGGGAAAGGAGGGGGGCTCTCAACTGACATCACCCTGCGTGACCCATCATCAGGCCCTTGAGCCTCAGCGTGGCTCGGCTCGGCTCGGCTCGCGGTATGCGCAATCTGAAAAGAGTGCCAAGACAAAGTGGCACAGGGTTTTTTTTTCCGCCCATGCCGACCATTCGCCGCTATTTTCTACACTTTTGCTCGAAATCTATTTTTCCCCAACTATTAGTAATACTGCCCTCCAAATTAGCCCATCCTTCACGATGTCTGCGCATGGCGAGGACTCTTCACGCGAGAGCTCAGTCGATGTGCCGATGATGTCCCCAGCAGCCGACAGCAGCAGCATTGGCAACAAGGCGGGGCAAAGTTCCAGCCGCAGCACCGGCTCAGTCCGGTACCTCCGCGCGTGCGACAACTGTCGTCGACGCAAAGTCAAGTGCAATGGCGTACGCCCGTCATGCGGACACTGCAACCGAGTCGAAGTACCCTGCCACTACAGCGTCAAGCCAAAGTCTCGGCGCATGTGGAAGTGCCTCGAAGACTCGAATGGCACACCCGCTGCTGCCTCCACTGAACCAAGGCCCAGCCGGGCATCGGCGTCATACAACGATGGCACCCCGGTTGACGATACTACTGCTTGGCTCATGGCGCGTGTCGAGACGATGGAGCGCCTTTTGATGCAGCGCAACATAGGAAACTCGCCGCGCTTACCACAGCCAGCTAGCGCAAATGACGAAGGCGCTGCACAGCAGGGTAGTGCCTCCTCTGCTGCTGGAGCTGCGGTCATGCCTTCTACAATGGGCGGCACGGCCCTAAGAGGATTGATGGCTGATCTGGGCAGTGCTCAGGGCACCAATAACAGTGCGTCGGGCAACAATGGCACTTACTCTAGTGTTGTCCCTGCCAAGCGAGACAATGAGCATCCGTCGGCTGACCCTAGCTATCCGCCCCAGCTGGCCAACATGCTCGCCCCGCCAGCCTCGCACAGATCACCCACGTCGGGCGGTGTTGAGGGCCACCAGCATGCGTCAGGAATGTTTTCACTTGAGGTAATCAAGCACCTCATTGATACGCTGTTTGCCCATCCAAACTACATTGTCGAGGTGCTGCACGAGGAGACATTCCGCAGGCAATTTGCTGCGGGCACCCTGTCGCCCCTGCTTTTGTTCAGCTCGCTGGCATCGGCGGCGCGCTACTCAAAGCACCCCGCCGTGCGCACCGAGCCGCCGTACAGCGCGTCTGCCGTGTACATCAACCGAGCCAAGCTGCTTGTTGTCGACGCTCTTGAAGAGCCCTCTTTGGGCAATGCACAGGGGCTAATGATTATGTGCATGATAAACTTTGCGCTAGGTAACGAGACTGTGACGACGTTCTACAAGGCGATGGCGCTTAACATGTGCATTTTGCTGGGGTTCAACCGCTTGGATAGCATCAATGGGCCGGTGCAGCCGCACTCCAACTGTGTCAGCAATGAACACCTGACTGCCTCGACGATGGCTATGGACTGGGTTGATCGTGAGGCGGCGCGGAGGCTGTGGTGGACGATGTTTTCTGTTGAAAACTACTCGTCGGTCTGCATGGGACTGACGCCGTCGATCCAAGCCGAGTACTGCGACGTTAACTTGCCAGCTAGCACACTCGAGTGGGAGCAAGGGCACCCCAGCAACCCCACCGCCGCTGCTGGCGATGCTGGCAGCGTGGCTAAGCGTCCTCGGCTGGATGGCAATCCTATTCACATGCTGGCAGCATACCACGCGCAGCTCTCGCTGATATTCTCCAAAGTAGCGTGGCTTGTGACGCGCACAAACTCGAGCGCCGAGGACGCGGTGGCCCAGTTCTCCGAGCTCAACTCTGTGCTGCAAAGGTGGTACGAGGGGCTGCCAAAGGAGCTGCGGTTGTCGAGCGTCGACACGCTGCTGTTTGGGCACCAGGACTCGAACGAATACTACCACATATGCGTGCTGCATATGCGGTTCTACACTACGGTTATTCAGCTCAACCACGCGATCCCAGAGTTCACCGATGATCCGGCGGTGATTGAGCCCGGGCAGCGCAAGTGTGTTATTGCGGCGTCGCGGATCAGCGATCTGCTGCGGACGTCGTTTGAGATCTCTATTGAGCTGCGCGACATGAACTGGTACATGTGTGTGTTCCGTGCTGCGCACATCCACATCTACCGGCTGCTGTCGCGCGATTCAGAGTCGATTGCAAGGGCCAAGCAGGATCTGGCTATCCACCGGCGCCATTTGCGCGAGGGCGCGCCGCTGTGGCGGATCTGTAACAAGCTGATGAGCCGGCTGGACGACATGGAGCAGATGGTTATGCTGCTGCCAGCGCAGATCCCTGTGGCCGACCTCATACGCCTCAAGAACTTGACAAGGAAGGGCAAGTCGCAGCTGGTTAATATGCAGCTGGATGCCCTGATCAAGCCCAACTTGATTCAGACCGAGGACGGGGATAGCGACGACTTGCCGTTGCTGACGCGCGCTGAAATGACGGGCAGCATCCAGCAGCAGCCGAATATCGCAAGGCTTCAAAGCCAGCAGCCTCGGCAGCCGTCTTTGGGCGCGGCGGCAGATGTGCAGACGTCCCCCATGGGCCTTTCGATGTCCAGCACGGCTGCCAGCTTGTGTGGGATCTTGGATCAAAGCGCCAATAACACCAGCCCGTTGAGCACGGTTGTTGATAGTGGCAGCAGTCATAGCTCGCTCAATCCGTTTACGACCATGGGGTCGCTGGCTGGCTTTCAGCTGAGTAAAGGCAGCCCTGATGTGAGGTTTACGGCGGGTAACAATGGGTTTACATCGTCGTCGCCATCGCCTTCTCTTATTATGCCGGGGCCGGAGCACTTGCATGGCAAGCCCATGGCAGTCCATCAGCACTCGAATCCGATGCTGTCTGGGCCGCTGCTTCCGCCGCCTGCGGGCGTGGCGCCGATTAATACTAATATTGTCATTGACAATAATATGGCGGAGACGCTGGTCAATTACTTTTACATGGTGGCGAGCAACCAGTCGCAGCAGCCGCAGTCGTCGGCGCGGAGTGGGTCAACTAACTCGTTGGCATCGCCGGGAATGCCGATGATGGGCTCAGCGGGACTGACAATGAGCAACGGGGCTATGCTGCCGAGCTTGCCGTCTATGATGCCGATACAGCCGGTGCATCAGCAACATCAGCAGCAGCTGTTTGAGCATATGTATGACCCGTCGGGGATACCCGGTCTGTCCGAAAACAATGGATCTTTTGTATGAGGCAATTGCTAGTATACGTATTTAATTTTCTTTTCTATAAATTTTCTGTGCTAAACATGTCGAGATGTACATTTTTTTTGATGGCATGGGGAAATCCATTGTGTACGTATGCAGGCACAGAAAATCATGCATGAGGGTGTGTCATGTCTTTTGTACTTGAAGATGCCCCTTGTTTGTTCCTGAATGCAAGTCAGAAGAGTAAGATATGTGGGGTAGCAGACACACTAGGGCGGAGAAAAGTAGGGGGCTCTTGTCTTGGCGTATCCGTGCATAAAAGTCACAAAAGCATAAACGGAGTTTAGCTAGTGGCCTCTGTTTTGCTTTTTGGCATGTGTAGGCAGGAGTTGCATGCCGTTTTTATGGATGTGCGAGTACGTAAGCTTCAGTACTTTTTTAGGGAGGAAAGGAAAAAAAGCGGGCATTATGTACACGAGATTGTAGAGCTTGGCTCCTCTTCCACGGAATTGTAAGCCAGACCTTACTGGAGAGGATAGTCTGTACTCAGATACTGAATAAAAAATCAGGCAATAAAGATCTACACTTTTGTGTCAGAGTTTCACACAAATAGGGGAGCTTCACGGAAGGAGCAAATCTAGGCAAGGGGCTTTCCGGTTATTTTCAGTCGGAAGGAGGGGAAAGGAAAAAAGGGGGGAGGGGACCAGTAAGGGAAAAAAAAGATTTGAGGCTCATGTCTTTTGGGTAAGTTTTCTCACAAGCTTTTTTAAAAAATATTTTTATCCTTTTGTACTTTTATCAACCTCCCCCCTTTTACGGTTTTTCTTTTTTGATCTCTTTTTATTTCGATGACAGCTCAGTCAAAAGGCAAGAGCGACGTTCAGAATGGCGATGATAGCTCTGAGATGCCATTACTAAAGACCTGTGTAACATGCAGGAGTCGCAAAGTACGTGAGTCACCGCAGCCTCTCTTCCCCTTATTTTTGGCTGTTCACCATATTACTGATCTCTCTCTCTGGGCGCTTAGGTTAAATGTGGAAGCGAAAAGCCATCGTGTATAAACTGCGTCAAATACGGGTGTGACTGCGTGTATCAGCCGTCATTGCGACATATGAGAACGAAGGCAGCGGGGAGCACAGTGTCTGGCGGTTCTATATCGAAGGGGTATAGACAGCGAGCGAAGCAGGAGAAGGCAGCGCTGTTGCCGGCGACAATCAAAAGGGAGTTGGATGGGCTATCGCAGTCGCAATTAATGAAACCAGTTGTGGCGTCCATAGACCGAGTTGGATCCAATTCGCCACAGGTCGCACAATCGAATGTGTTTCCGTTTAGACCCACACTCTCGCCACCACATCTCTTGCGGCAGGGTCAGCCGAACGGAGAGGCCATGGGGGAGTCCTCGAGGGTGTCTAGTCCCCTGGGTGTGTCGTCGTCGTCGTCGTCGCTTGGGTGGCGGACCTTGCCTCCGCTCACGGCGCGTGTGGAGCCGGTGGGTCGTGCACAGCAGGGGCGCCCTCCTGTTATCACTACTTGTGCTGTGGAGTTTCCGAATGTTGGTGGTGGACTGGCGACACCGGGGATTTCAGATATTATCCGCGGGCTATCGCTTCCCTCGGCACCTAGCTGTACGGTGGCCACCGACCTGGGCAGTGTGGTGGTGGCGGATCGCACGGATTGCACGGATCGCAGCGAGTCGTTTGCGGGCAGCGTGTCGAGTCTGGGGTCGCCATCTACGTACAGTCCATTGTTGGTGAATCCGGGGGTGGATCCAAAGAAGATCGAGGCGTCGCTGCCTGCGACGGTGCCAGACTCCTTGGACAACATGCTCAAGGCGTATTTTCGATACCAGTATCCTAGTTCGGGGATCGTTCAGGAGGAGTTCTTCTGGTTTCGGTACAGGCGGCACATGCTGACGCCGCTGATAATTTACGCAATGCTGGCGGTGGCGGCGTGGAACCTGGCTTCTGACGACGATGGCGAGCGATACGCGAACGTGCACGAGACGTTTTACCGGATGGCGAAGCAGTTTGTCGAGGAGGCCATGGACGAGGCCAACCTGCGTAGCGTGCAGGGGGTGCTGGTGCTGGCAAACTACGAGGCCTTGGTGGGGAGGTGGGGCACTATGTGGATGCACACGACGATGGCGCGGAGGCTGGCCGAGGGCTTGATATTCAGGGATACGGACTTTCCGTGGCCCGAGGTGCAGCGCGAGGAGTTTGACTTTGAGTACCAGCGGGTGCAGCGAGCGTACTGGCACTCGCTCATCAATGACATTTGGGCGGCGGTACTGATGGACAAGCAGATTGGCGGGATCGAGATTGCGCTGCCGCCCAAGCCGACGTACGACTTTACGTATCGGTATATCCGCATCGTTGGCTCGGAGGCGGCGCCTGGGTACAGCGTGTCGCTGGGGCCGGGGGCGCTGCAGGACCCGCGGTGGGGCAATACGGCGGCTAGCGGCGAGCTGTACCTGCTGGTGGGGGCCATCAGCAATGCGGCGTACTTGTTCCACCACGCAAGCAAGGCGCCGCTGTTCGAGACGTTCATTGACTTTGAGATGCGGCTGACTAACTGGTACCTGGGGCTGCCGGAGAACGTGCGGCTGGAGGACGCGACGATCGCTAGGTTCACAGCGACGTCGCAGAGGGCGGACCTGGGGGAGGTGATATCGACGCACATGTTCTGGAACTTTGCGCGGCTGCTGCTGATGAAGATGGGGCTGGTGCTGTCCCTGCACGGGGATCCGTCGATGCTGCGCAACATCTACGACAACAAGGCCTTCTATGCGACGGACTCCCGGGCGCTGCAGTTCTACCAGTCGTCCATGCCAATTTTGACGCCCGACAAGGCGGCGTCGTACGACCAGTGGCTGTTCCACTTCTGCCGATGCATGAGCCTGCAGTCGGCGCAGAACGTGGTCAACCTGCTGAAGCTCGGCGAGCGCCACGCCGTGCACCCGGGGCACTTTGGGGCGGGGCTTAGCCTGCCGCTGGTGCAGGTAGTGGCCGTCAGCCTGGGGCTCGTGCACTCGCCCGATGCGAAGGTGGTGCAGATCGCCGTCGACCATCTGGCGACGATTATCCGGACCTTGCTGCGGCTCAAGCACTGGTTCAACACGGCGCTGCTGCTGCTGCATCTGTTTGTGGCTATGCAGGACCCGCTATTGGAGCTGCCGCGCAGCTCCTATGTGGCCGCCGCGGACACGGCGGGCGAGCACCGGATCAGATATGGGACCATTGAGGCGTCGTGCCCCTTCTCGCCGGCTCACCTCATCACGGAGCTTATGCGGAGACTGGAGATGACGTTTGAGGAGTTTGTGAAGGAGACTATCCGGGCTGTGCGCATGTCCTCGCCAACTAAAAACCGCATCGACCCTTGCATTTCCCCCTTGCTGAGACACCTGCCTGAGCAGCCGCAGATGGCCAGCGAGGCGGCGGACCAGGAGCCCGAGTGGTTCAAGTATGCGCCGGGGTACTTGAGATCAGCGTGGAAAAGATTGGTGCGCACATACAAGTCCAATAGTGGGCCAGCCATTGCACGACCTACAGCGTGATGTAAAACATACGAAGAGCCAAATATTTCTCCCCCTCCCATCTTTTTTTCCCACCTCCTTTTCCCCCTTGTACCATTTAATTATGTCTCAAACACCCCCTTTATTAAATTCGTCTTCGGGACTGCGAAAAGAAGTCAGCGTACGGCATGTGCGACGAACAGCACGTACGCTGGGGTCATTTACACCCAGCAGCCCCGCATCGAGTATAGCCAGTGCGCCAGACACCAGCGAGGACTCGCCACTGGGGCATTTGCGCACGCATTCGGCGCAATCTACGGTGCCGCGGCGGTCCACAATAAGCATGGGGACGTTCGAAACACCGCCTCTGAGCTGTCCTATATGCGGGGTACAAGCCGGGACGCTCTTACTTTTGAACATGCATTTAGACGAGATGCATCTCAGCGACAACCCCGAGACGAGGGGGAGGAGGAGGGTAGCACAGCAGGACGATCTGGATGACGTGGCAAACGCTATTCTGGGGTTCTTCCGGGGCGCCGGCAAGGCCGTACGCGGACTGGGCACTGAGCCTGTGGCGAATGGGTCGCCAAGGGTGGCGAATAGACTACCAAGGGTGGTGGATGATGGGCCGGGGGTTGTGCGTAGTCTGACGGCGGGATTTGTCAATCAGCGACGAGCTGCTGTGAGTGCCGCTCGCCTCGAGGATAACCGCGTGGAGCGGCGCATCGAGCGGCTCGCCCTGGTTCACCGGGGCGGGAGCTCTGCCGAGGTGCAGGAGGCGGAGCAGCGCGTGGTAGCCTGGGAGGCAGACGATGCGCGCGAGTCGTGTCCCCTGTGCGAGCGGCGGTTCGGGCGGCTGACTGTGCGGCGGCACCACTGCCGCATCTGCGGGCGGCTTGTGTGCGGGCCATGCACCACGCTGCTCCCCGTGGGGGAGCAGAGCCTCCGCATGTGTGGGGACTGTGGGCGCACTGTTGCGCGTATTAGGACTCGCCACGAGAGCGTGCCGTCGGGGAGTGTGCTGGTTGGCCATTATGAGGTCATTCGCGCGGGGATGGCGGAGGCCGATGGGCTGCTGCCCGCGTTTAATAAATTGCTGGCCAGGGGTGGAGTGGACTTGGGGCGGGCGGCGGCGTTGCGTAGGGGGCTGACAAGGGCGTTTGGCGAGGTCGATCGCGCCTCAAAGCTCGTTGCGGCGCTGCCTGGGCACTCGCCGACGGATGCCCGCCTGCATGCTGCTATTCGCAGGGCTGTTGTGCTGTACCTGCAGACCCACATGTTTACGCTGTCGATGGTTCCCAGCAGAGCGCCCGTGTCGCTGCCGGCGACTCCCCTGCCGCCCTCGCGGTCGGCTAGCAGCGAGCAGCCTGCCGCTATTAGCCCTGACCCTGGCCCTGTGCCGCTGCCGCCGTCGCCGCCGCCGCCGCCGGTGTCTGCATCGACTACTGTCACTACTGTGTCGTCGGTTGCGACGGTTGGTGGCGGGCTGGCTGCCTCGCTGCTCTCTTACGTCATTCCTCCACGCTCAGCAGCTGTTAGGCCCGGTGGCAAGGAGCAGGCGGCGCTGTTGCTGGATGACCTCGTGGAGCGCGCCCTGGACGCTGACCCGCAGAGGCAGGCCAGACTGGCGGAAACGCCGTTGGAGGAAAAGCTGGCCTCATTACAGGTGCTCCGTGACCAGCGACAGCGGGTCCTCGGGTTTATCGCTGAGGCACAGCGTGAGCGTCGTCTGGAAGACGCCGCCTCTCTACAAGCATCGTTGAGCGACCTAGATGTAGAGCTATCTATAATTGAACGCAATCTTTAAATGGGTTTCATGTATTTAGAAGAAGAAAAGAGAAAGTGTTAATCGGACTTGATGTTGCTGTTGGGCTGAGGACGAGCGGCGGGCTGTGGGGTAGTGACGGTGGCCATGGTTCTGACGTGGGCGACAACTGGTTTGATGGTACTCAGATATAGCTTCTCTGCGCCCCTCGTCGACGGCATCATGAGCCAAATGAGGAAGCCCAATTTGAACACATAGTAAAAGGGAATCCAATAGGTGAGGAGCCCAGTGAAATACTCTGCAACATTGCAGAACCCAAACACCACCCAGTAGGTCAGCCATTGAACGTCGTCTTCTTTGCCGGGACTCTCTATGGCATTAAACGACGCGTACGCAGCGTACCCAAACCCAGTCAAGTTGACCAAAAGGGGCGCTCCAATATTGAAAAATACCAGCGAAAGCACTAGCGCAGCAGCGCCAAGACCGCCATATACTTTGGGCACTCCAGTGCGCTCCTGGAACGTACGTGCTATCGGTATAGAAGACAAAGTTTTGTCCACTTGCTCAAAATACTTGTCATGTAACAGGCGTACTTGCTCCATTGCCCAAAGAAGAAAATAAAAAAATAAAAAGCAATCTTACAAAAAAATAAAAAGCGAGAGAAGAGGAGAAAGGAATGCGGAGAGGGAAAAAAAGAATATCAGAATGGGAGGAGGGGTAAGGGGAGGCATTGTACGACCCCTCGTGCCCTGAAAAGCTGTCTCCTTGAGCGCAAGTAATTTTCATGTGCACTTGCAATTGGAGATATCAGCAGACACACAGCATTAGCGTGTCATTTATTTGCTCAGACACTACCAACAGCTGTCATTTGCCCATTCGCGCCGACAGCTTGGCCGTCAGGCGGTCGACGTGGCGCTCCGAGATCTTGACCTTAGCAGCAGCGGCAATCAGCACGTCAGCGTCCACGAGCGAGTGAGGAATGTGCAGCAGAAAGCCCAGCAGCTCTGTGATAGAAGGACAGGCCCCCAGCAGATAGGCGGCAGCCAGGTCGGTGATAGCCAGGGCCACGCGGAAGAGAACCTTAGTGCCCCGGTACATGAACCAGTCCCATACCCTGAGGGCGGCGGGCCACGGCAGCGACAGAGTAAACACGGTCATGAACCACGGCGTAGCATACATAAGCGCGTCGCACCCCTCCTCGGCCAGGTGGGTATGCAGGCGCGGCGACCGCTCCGCCAGCAGGGCCTCAAACACCGCAGTGTGCACGCGCAGACCGGCCAGATCAGCCACGTAGTACTGCGGAATGTAGTTGGCAATGGTTGCGGCCAGCACCCAAAAGGCCTGCTCCTCGGCCAGCCCCACAATGAGAAACAGCCCCACCAGGCGGCCCATGCCTTGGCAGTACCCCACCCCGCTGTTGTAGTGCGCATAGGCCCGCAGAATGCGGCGCAGCTGCCTCTGCCCCGCGCCCTCAGCATCGATGAACATGGCATGGTCCGGGTAGCACCTCGCCACGTCGCGCTCGATGACGTCAAAGATAGGCACAGGCCCGAGCGCCAGCAGCCGCGCATACTCGTCCGCGCGCTCCAGGCTGCCAGCCCCCGACAGCGCGTAGTACACCTGCGCTCGCATCCGCCCCGGAACGCCCGCCTGCACCAGCTGCTTGACCTTGCGCGACCCGCGCAGCGTTGCGCTGTCAAACGACCGCAGCAGCGTCTCCCACTTGGCCTCGCTGCCCGCTACAAGCCGCACATCGTCGCTCGGGGGACTGCCCACCCGCTCCCGCCACGCCTCGTACTGCCGTACATACTCCGACGACCGCTCGTCGTCGCCCTCAAATTGCAGAAACCCATACTCGTCGATACGCTTCACCTGCCTGCGCCGTTCCGCCCGCAGCGTCTGCAGCCCATTCGGATCCAGCTCCACGCCCGCGTCGCAGTCGTCGGCCTCCACCAGGGCGCCATGGCTCCGGGTCAGCGTCAGCATCAGCGTGCTCGCTGCTGGCGGCGCCCGCCCCAGCCTGGCCACGCGGATGGCTATGCTGCTGAACCCGGCGCGCATCAGCAGGCGCGTGGCAACCTGCCGCGAGTGCGCCCGCCTCCCCTGCTGCTGCTGCTGCTGCTGCTGCTGCTGCTGCGCCTCTGGCTGCTGCGCCTGGTGGCTGAGGCCGGACGCCAGCGAATAGTGCGAGGCCATGGATAGCCGAAACTGCGTCCTCGACGCCTGCGTCATAATGCTGGTGCGCCTCCCGTCCGGGACCGCCACGTACTCGCCGTCGTCATCCTCATCGGACCCAAACCCCTCTGCCGTGCTGAGTGGCCGCTGCCGCTGCCGCAACTGCACGCTGCGCGACGTGATAATCGACGACGCCGCCGTCCGCGGCATGCTCACCCCGCGCTGCTTCAGCCCCTCTGCAAACTCTGCCGCCGAGGGCAGCGGCTGGTCAATCCCCGCCCGCCTCGCCGCCTCCCACGCCGACTCCTGCGCCTCTCCGCCGCCAAAGAACCCAGGCGCCGTAGCAGGAGACGCACTCCTGCCGTCGGCACCACCAGCCGCCGGCAGCATGCGGCTGATGGGGACCGCGCCATTGCCAGCTCTCTTGCCCGCCAGCTTAATGGCGGGCTCCGAGCGCATGGCCGGCAGTTTTGGCATGTCCTCCAGCGACCACATCCCAGCATGCCCGTTCTTGCCCGATGACGGCAATGGTATAAAGGCTGACGGTGTGGTAATGCTAAACACCTCGCGCGACGCAATGACATTGCGGGCCCTCCGCTGCCGGATATCCTCCTTGCCGGGCCTCGCCCTGGGAACCGCCACCGCATAAGCATCCAGCGCATCAGCGCAGTCGGTCTCGCGGATCTGCCGAATCGCCTGCGAGTAGAACAGCGCATTCTCCAGCGTCTGCGAGTAGCTGTTACGTGGATCGCCCAAGTCAGCCCTCCCCTGCATCACAGGCTCGCTCCTATACGTCGACCTCAGCGGCGGCGGGACCTTTGGCAGCGCCACAAGCGGCGGCCCATTCACCCGCCTCTGCCTCGCCCGCACAGCGTCACTGCAACCCAATGGCGCTTTGTTTTCCTCATTGCTATCGACGACAATCGCCGCCGTATATTCATAGTAGCTGCCAAACCGATCGGCGTAGTTTCTATCAGAGTGCCGTTTCGCCTCGCCGCAAACATCGCACCCATTGTCATTATTGCCAGTATCCGATGATGCCACCTCGTAAGCGCCAGGCTTGTCCCCAACCACAATCCCCGCCGCTGAGCATTCATTACAGCCTTTATCATCGCTTGCGCCAGCCGCCAATTGCCCATCCCCTCCTACTGCCATTCCACGTCTAACGTTGTTGTCACCCATCGCAGTAGCTTCCAGAGGGACACAATCCAAAGCAGCAACCGTAGCTGACGACGACGACGCCAACCGCCCACCCACCAGCGACTCCGAGGACGTCGGCAAGGAGGCGTACCCAGCCTTGCCATCGGTCGAATTGTCCAAGGGTGCTTGCTCCAATTCGGGCGAAAGTGCGAGCACCACCATAGTCTCCAGCTCGTCTGCACAGGTTTCTTGTGTGGGTTCGGGTAACGAGTGGAATTTCGCTGTTAGTCGGACCGCCGTCAAACTAGTGTGTGTTTCGGAGCGTGGTCTGGGCCGAACTGTGTGGCGACGACAGAGTGTGTGTTGTGAGAGGGTAGTATGTGAAGTCAAAAGTAGTGGCGTGTGATATTCATGTGTGCGTGGCGATGATGCTAAAGAAGAGCAAGAACAAGAGAGGGTGGTGCCAGCAACAGATGCAGTGCCGTCGCCAGTGGTTACTGCTCCAGCAACGCTGTCGTTGTGGCCCATGTCGGCGGCAGTATCCGCTAGTGCTGACGAGCTCAAACTCATACAAACGGGGGGGGGGGGAGGGAAAGGGAGTGCGTAATCTATAGGAATAAAAAAAGAGGAGGAAGAGCGGAGGAGAGAGCTTCAAAGTGGCATGGCCATATTAATTTTGTCAGGAGTAGCATTCATTCATATTGTTATTTGATAAAAGGCAACCCCCCACTTTTAACCTCTTTTGCCGCATAAAAGTGCCAAAAATATATTTTTAAAGCGCCTGACTACTACAAGTAGATCTGCCTGACATCCTTGGCACCAAAGGGCTCGCTGCACGACGGGCACTTGCGCTGACGTGTCTCTATACGCAAGTCAATACACTGCTTGCAAAACACATGCATGCATCGCAAGAGCACATGGGACTTGAAGTTAGTCTGGCACGTTGGACACTTCAGCAGCGCCTTGTAATCAGCACAGAGCTTTGCCAGCCCCGTTTGGTCCGTCGGGGGGCGCTCCGACTCACTAACGCGTCGATTAGCCAAGTCCAGCGACTCCTGCACACGCCGCCGCTCGTGCTCGGCCGCTGCCAGCGCCTCAGTGCGCTCAGCCAGCGCCTGCGTCGCAATAAGAGCGCGGTCCTCCAGCACCCTCGCCTGCTCCTCCAGCTCGACAGTGCGCTGCTGCGTGTCCTGGAGCTTAGCCGTCGCGGCCTGCCAAGCCGCCGTAGCCAGCTCGGCCTCGCCGCGCACCAGGGAGAGCTGCTGGGCCAACGCCCTGCCATGCTCCTCAACCGCCTTAATGTGCTCCAGCTGCTTGGCGTTCTGCGCCCGCAGCGTCTGGTTAGCCAGCCGCATGGCCTCGCGATCCTTGTTGAGCCCAATGAATTTCTCCTCGTACTTGCATTTCTCAGCCACAACACGCGCAATGGCCTGCTCCTTGCCGCTGAGATCCCACACCTTGCTCGTGTTCTGCTCCTCCAGCTTGGCAAACGACTCGCAGATCGTCTGCAGCTCGCGCTCCATCATCTCCGATGTCTTTTGCAGGCTGTCCCGCTGCAGCGTCAGCTCATCAACACGCCGCTGCTTGGCCGCCAGCTCGCTGCTGTGGTCCTCGGATATGCGTCCCTGGTCATCGACTACGGCGCCCAGCACCTCCTCGTACCTTTGCACACGCCGCAGCAGCCGCGCTGCCTCGTCGCGAGCACTCTGCAGCTCAGCGGCCGGGGCCGGGGCCGGGGCCGGGGCACTGGCAGCCGACGACGACGACAGCGACGGCGGCGCGTCTTGAGGACCCCCGTCCTCAGTGCCACGGTTGCCGAGAGACAGCGCCTCGAGCTGCTCGGAGAGGTGGCGCTCTCGCCGCACGACCTGCTCCAGCTTGGCGCGCAGCTCGTCAGCAACCGCCGTAGTCTTGCTGAGCTCCTCATCCGTGTATGTCTCAAACGCCGCCCGGTCGCCACGCATAACCGCCACATAGGCCAGGAGCCGTTTGTTCTCCGAAATCAGTGCGTTCATGCGCTCGCGCCGAACGTCAGACAGCAGCTTGAGCTCGGCGCTCTTCTGGTCCTCCACCGAGTCCTGCGCCCGCCTTTCCCCGAGCTCGCGCTGGATCTGATCTCGGTGGTGCCGCACCCGAACCAGGTCCCCCTGCAGCCGCCGCATCTCCACCTCCAGCGCCTGCCGCTGCGCAGACGACCCAGTCACAATGGCGTCCTCAAACTCCCCCCGCGACGTCCTCAGCTCAGCCACCTCGGCAAACAGCCGCTCCACCTCCACCTGCAGTCGCTGCACCTGCGCGCTGTAGTAGTCCCGGCTGGCCTCTGCTTGTTTGTACAGCCCCGACTCGGCAATAATGTGGTCCGGCACAGACGCCATCTGCAGCCGCAGCCCGTCGATAACAGACTGCAACTGCGTGTTTTCTCGCACCTTGTCCTCGATCTCGCCCAGCCGCCGCTCCGCCAGCAGCACGTAGTCCGCTTTCTCTCGCTGCTCTTGCAGAGTAGTAGCAGAGGCGCCATTGGTCGCTGCGGCCTTTGGCGTCGCATCAGTGCCGCCGCCAGCCGGGGAAAGCGGCTGCGGTGGAAGCGACTGAGAGTCGGACACATCGACGCCATTATTGCTGATGCTGCTGCTCTTGTCTGGAGATACCAAGTCTGGCGATTTGTGGCTGTCTGCCGTGGGGCGAGCCACGTGGCCATAGTTCTCGCGAACAGTGGGGCACACCGAGCGATCCAGCCGCTTAAGTGCGCGCCGCAACTCAGCCTCCCGCTCCTCAAGCATGTCCCGCTCCTCAGAGAGCTGGTGCGACAGCAACGCGACCCGGGACTTGAGGTCGTCCACCTCGCTCTGGGACACCCGCACACGCGATAGCCGGTCGGCTGCAGCACTCCAGTCAATCGGCGACCGCGTCTCGCTCTTGTGCTGCAGCTGCTTAAGCACGTTGTTGACCGACGAGTTGAACCGCTCGAGGCTGGACTGAGCCGCCTCCGTCGAAGACATTTCCACTGTGCTGTCGCTGGATCCAGAGGAAGCAGTGCGCCGGTGGGTGCTTACTGGCAAGATAGCATCAATCAGCGGCTCGTGCTGGGCGACAATGATAACCGGATCAGAGCTGTCATTTACAATGGTCTCGAGGTCCCGCACTGCCTGGTCCCACAGGCTGCACACCCCGCCTATCCGCTCCGCCCACTTTGCCTGACGCCGCTCCACGTCCGTGGCTTTTTGTTGTGCCCGTGCCGCATCGCGCTTGTATTCTTGCATCTGCCGCCATATCGCCTCCTTTTGAAACTCGCGAATAGACTCCTACAAATACTCAATAGAAAAACATGGCGAGGAATACCAACCAAAAATCAAAACCTGACGCGCCTTTAGTACCAAGATGTACGGCCTCCCCCGTTCCACTCTCAAGCTATTGCTTCAAAGATACTGTACCAAGTCGAGCATTGCGGCATTTGCGTCAAAATCAGCTAACAGCGCGCCAAAGTCGCTATCCTTGGTCGTGTGTCGCTTCTTGACCAGAGTGGGTTGAGGCTGGGCATCGAGGTCTCGACCGTCTTCTGACCGTCTCTTGCGTTCAGTCATCATTAGTTTCGACTCGACAAAAAAACTGTAAAAAAAAGGAGGCACTCTCAACTTGCAGCTATAGGATATAGACTAATACCTACCCAGGCCAGGCCACACCAGCCCAGGTCGAATGATATAAACTAGGAAAAGAAAGAACGCGTCAAGAAACCAGTTGCAGTGGCAGCAACTCAGCTAATACAAAAAAGAAAAGAAAAGAAAAGAAAAGAAAAGAAAAGCAAATGCAGCCTGGATTTAGTTAGCTCTTATAGACAAAACAGTAAAATGGGCAAAATTTGCACATCAAAAAAGGCAAAAACAAAAAAGAAAAGAAAAACTTTTTTGCGATAAAGCAAATTCCGGGAGTAAAGAAGAACAAAAAGGCTGCCCCATCTTAGCACGCGTGTGTAGCCAACGCTGGCCCCTCCCGCTTTGCGCATACCAGCCAATCACCGTGGCGATTACTGCAATCTCGTGATCCCAGGTATTTTAAACCACTCTTTTTCCTAGCATGCTGGATTTTTTTTTATCAGCCCTTTCGCAAATTCCTCCACCCTTTTCTACTTGCAAATTTCTCACTTTTTCAAAAATATGGACAAGTTTATTGGTGCCGGCAGCCATGCCAACAAGAAGGACGACAGCTGGGCCATTACGCGCTTCTTCAGCGAGGAGATTTTCAACCCACAAAAGCTCGGCGCAAATATCGGCGTGCTCTACGGCGTCAGTGCCTTTGCTGGTGCGGTTTACTTTTTGGAGCGTTATGGCGAGATGCTAGTGCAGTAAAACCCATCCGAGACATTGGAGATTTTTCAGACAATATATGGCCCACTTGAGCGCTTTTGCTAGTGAAAAGATTTAGTGATACCTGGGGCCTCCACTAAGAGAATCGAGCAAGAGAAGGTTGGTGGTGTTTTAGAGCAGCTCTCAGCAAGGCGAATAAGCAGGATCTGAGTAAAGTAGAGTAAGGAAAGAGGGTTTACTGGTTCTTGCACTGGGGAGGCTCAGCAGCATCCTTGGCGGAGCGAGGAAGGACGTCATCCTCGTCGTCGTCGTCGTCCTCATCGTCGTCCTCGTCATCGTCGTCCTCGTCATCATAGTAGTCGTCCATGAACTCATCCTCGTAGTCCTCCTCGCCAAGCCCCTCGTACTCCAGAGCCTTGCCCGTGAACCAGTCGACGGCATTAGGAATGATCTTCTCCTTGATCTCCTCGGCCAGCTCATAATCAAGCTCAATACGGTCGCGAGTCTCATCGGCCTCCTCCGAATCGTCCTCGGAATCAGGCTCCTCGACGGTCGAGAAGAACGAGAAGAAAGTCTCCGCAGGCACAGTCTTCTTGACGACGCGCGTGCGGTTAGTAGTCTTGTGGCGCTGCTTCTTGGTCTCCACAGTAACGCTGAGGTCGTTCTCGGGCTTCCACGAGATCTCAGTGCCCTGGGCGCTGCCAAACTCGAGCTCGCCGGTGACCTCGGACTGCTCGTAGAAGTAGGTCTTGGTGAGGACAGAGTTGGTGAAGAACTCGTTCTCTCCAAAGACAAACTCCAGCTTGAATCCAGGCTTGTCCTCTAGGTACGACAGACGCAGGTCGCGCAGGTGCTTGATAGCGCCCTCGTCGCGCTCGGTGATGAGCTCGCCGAGCTGCGGGTGGTTGCGCAGGGCAGTGAGCCAGAACTCGGGAATACCCGCAGCAGGCTCCTCATCCTCGTCCTCAACCTTGACACCGCTGGGCTTATCGCCGCTCTCCTCCTCCGCGGCAGCGATCTTGGCGCCCTCCTCCTTCTCGACATCGGTCGGCTCCTCGGTGCCCTGAACAATAGCGGTACGGCGCTCGTAAAGCGGGGCATAGAGCTTGTTGTACTTCTTCTCCAGCTCGTAGATCTCCAGATGCAACTGCTGGTCGATATCCGTGTGCTGCTGCTGCAAGTACTTGAGCACATCAACGCGCTCGCGCACAACCTTGGGCAGAGACTCGACGTACCCAGACGACGCGCCAATAAGCGACCCCAGGCGGCCCTGAAGCATGTTCAAAAGCGCCGGATTCTGCGCCGCAGTACGTAGCGCGTCCTCCTCAACACCAGCCCCGGCGGCAGCGGCAGCAGCGGCGGCGATAGGCGCAGTGAAAACCGGCGTGTTCTGTGGCGTGGGGGCCTCGGTGGCCTTTTCGCCGTCGCTCTTGATGTTAACACCCTTGTTGCCCGACATGTTTACGTTGCTTCAGTAGTCACTGCTAGAAAGGCAAAGCGGAGCAGATTGTCAAATTTAGCCTGTGCTGCAATTACAAATACGGCGCTGTTTCTGCTGTGACAAAGATATACCTACGACTTTTGTGGACCGTTTGAATAATAATGAAAAAAGGCAAACCAAGGAACAAAAGAGAAAAGTTTTATATTTTCAAAAGCAAAAGAAAATCAAACAAATATGCTGTCGGCCCGGCGGATCTTCTCCCACACGCACACGAACACAAAGGCCCCCGGGTCCAGCCACTTTACTTTCTCCAAGTGGCAGAAAAAAACGTGACGCAATTCGCAAAGGCTGTTGAAAATTTTGCATCGAATCACAGGAGCACGGCGCGGCTCGCTCGGCTATTTGCTCCCTATTTGCTCCCTATTTGCTCCCATCAGTGGCTCGCCCTACCTCCCAGATCGGCTTGTCCGATTTAGAGTCCTCGATGATCTGAGCCATGATGGCATCGTGCTGCTCGCGCCTCTTGTGCTTGTTGCGCTCGTGCTCAGCACGCAATTCCGGGCTCAGGCTCCTAAGGATCTTGTCCTCATCCGGCACAATCGTATACCGAAGCAGCACGGCTACGCCCATGATGCCTGTGACGGTGACAATGCTCTTGCGAAACGACATGAAGGCTCCAGACAGATGTACTCCGAATAGCCGGTAGCAAAGAAAGAGATCACAAGATGTAGTAAAAGTAATAGAAAAAAGCTATACACACAATCTTGGCACAAACCTTAATCAAGATGCTCTGAGCAGTTATGGACCTTTTTATACTACTTTCGACTACGGGAGTCCGGCTCGACGAGCACTTGGAGGTGTAGGCGGGTCGGGATACCCAGTGCCTTGGCGATGGTGTTTGCGGCATCGCGGCCGATATCTTTGATCTTGGTTCCCGATTTGCCCAGCAGGATCTTGGCCTCGCCAGCCGACGAGACGATCAGCTCCTGCTTGATGACCAGCTCCTTGGTGCTTCTGGCTTTGACGTGGGGCTGCATCGCTGCTGCATTGCCATCTTCGCCCGCAGCGTCCGTGTATACGGTCATAGGCGGCAGCGGCACCGAGGCCTCCTCCCAGCCCACGTTGCGCTGGCGAACGACATAGGGCAAGTATCCCGTGAGCTGCCTAAACCACTGTACGCGGATAAGCTCCTCGACACGCAGCATATCCGACATGTCGCTAGACACATTAGCCGGCACAGCCCAGTCACCAGGCTTGGTTTTTGACAACATAAGAGCCTTGAGCTCGTCGACGTTCGTGTTGCCCAGAGCCGACAAAAACAAGGGGCCATCGACGATATGCGGGTATTTGGCCATGTACTCTTTGATTTTCTCTGCCAGCTTTTCCTGGTCCTCAACCAAGTCAATCTTGTTGACAACGAGTATGGCGGGAATGCTCGAGTTCTTCGCCAGCTGGGTGAACAGGTAGCGCTCGACGGCGTCTGATTTCTTGGTCAGCTTATAGGCATCCAGCATTAGTATAGCGAAGCTAGCCTCAGCCAGAGTGAGCCAAGGCGACGTGACCACAGTTCGTGACACGCGGCGCAGAGCATTGCGGCTGACAATACCGGGAGTATCAAGAAACACCAGCTGCTTAGATCCGACTGTGGCGGCGGCCATGATGCGCGTCCTCGTAGTCTGCGGTCTCTCCGACACCACCGACACTTGCGCACCAGTGAGCCGGTTGACTAGCGTCGATTTGCCAGAGTTGGCTGCTCCGATAATCACAAACTTCGCCACCTCAGCGTCCGTGGGCTGCTCTATCTTCCCAAACACCTTGGGCATCCATACTTCGGGTCCGGCTGGCTGGTGGTCGTCTACTATTAGGCCCTCGGGCACCTTTTGCCGCGTCCTGCGCTGACTGCTTGGTGCTCGTGCTGGCTGGCGATCCGCCACTGCTGCCGCTGCTGATGTACTGGGCTTGGTATCGCTGATGTTCGTTGGCTGCGGTGTCTTTGCGGCGCGCGTGGCGGGTCGCGCATCAACCAGCGCTTGCCGCATCTTGCTGAGCAGCGCACGAGACATGGGGCTGGTGTGGAGGCGTGCCTGCCCTAGTTGGCACTGGGCTGCATGCCTTATGCCGTTCATGACAACTGTGCCAGCAGAGGGTATGTGAGCCATAGCGAGACAGGTATAGGCAGTTCTATGCGGGGCTTTGTGAGGCAAAAGTTGTCTCCCTATCAAAGCCAATTCGCACACACAAAAAAAAAATTTCCAAGGCGAAAGCTATCAAAAGAAGGGCAAAAAACTTTGGCCTATCCAGTGACTTCAAGGGGAAGGGCAGCATCGAAAACCCTCTTTCTTTTTTGCTCGAATTAAACTACTCTTTTTTTGCTTTTACATTTTTTGGAGCAATCTTTTTATTGGCATATTTAAAAATGAGCGACAACGACCGGCTCAACAACCGCCCGGCGAATGATGCCTCACCACAGACTGGCCGCCCATTAGACGAGAATTTTGGCCGCAGCCAGGCACAAACAGACAGGCTAATGCAGCGTGTTATAGAGACTATGCTCGAGGCTGAAAACAGCATAGAAAACACACAGAGCACACGCCGCTACGTTCGGCCAGCACGTCTAGTTAGCCGCACTAACGCCGAGCCTGCCTCTGCCAATGACCCGACACCGCCCGAAGGCTGGCGCTTTCTTCCAGCCACCGACCTATTTCCCTCTTCATCGCCGCCACGGTCGCGTAGACGCGTAATGGTGCGAACCAGGAGGCGCGAACCCACATCCTCGTCCCTAACAACCCTGCTGGCCAACCAGCGCCTCCACCTGTCTCAGCTTATAATGTCGGCAGGCTCTGCTCGGCTAGATGGCAGTGACAGCGAGGGGCACCCTGCACCGGAAGAGTTTGAGCCGCCTGTTATTCGGGGGCCTATTGTGGACTTTGATGATGCTCCGTTTGGCGATGTTGATGACGTTTTGGAAAGTGACGGCAGCGACGCGGCAATGCGCCGCTGGGAGGAGAGTGTTCATATGACTGACGAGGACTTTCAGCTACTAGATTTTATTGGCCACAATCCGCTTCGGTCACTTGGTGGCGACAATGAGCGTCTGCCACAGGCTGCACAACTCCCGCCGTCGTCGCCAGCAAGGGGCGTAAACAGCAGCGTAGTGGTGCGCCAGCCTTGGAATGCTGACCATGGCTGGAGTCCCTACATCTACCAACAGCCAGCCCCAAACAGCGCGCTGGGCGCCGTGCACGAGACTTACCAAGGGGTCAAGGACCGCACGCTCCCTGGTACTGGCCTTGAACGGTCGCGACTATACTCCCTACACTCGTCGATTGCAGAGTTGCGTCTGAACTATGTCAGTACGAACGATGATTACTCTAGCAGCAGCCCTCATCCACGCAACATGCTACGCGCAAACTCTGCCTGCTTCACTACAAACAGCCGGTCTAACGTGCACGTCGAGCTGTGTTTTGAGCCGAGCCGTCATTGTGTTGTTGAGCACATCTTTGTGCAGGCTCCCACGACAGGGCCACGGTGCACGGAGCTCATGGTGTTCGCTTCTAACCGCCGATGCTGCTTGGACGAGCTGGACAAATATGACGACTATACCTTTGCGCAGTACGAAAACCTGGTTCGAGATATTAAGAGTCATCCCGATACTCTGACCGATCCTGTGCCTGTCGCCTACTTTTGGCTTGCGTACGAGGATGGGTACATGCAGATTCAGATCTTGCCTCGTGGCGTGTCTTGCAAATACCTGTATCTAGTAATGCTGCGAGGCGAGAGCGCCAACAAGGCCATGGGACTAAAAACTTTCCGTGTTTATGGCTGGAGTGGTTCTCGAGCATTCTCGGAAGTTATGATATGCTAGCATCGACGTGGCTCTCCAAAAGCTCACCTGTGTCCTGGTGGAAGCAGCGTTGGCACTTGGCCCACTTGTAATAGAAAAAAAAACATCTGAACTGTAGCATATCTCAGACAAATTGAAAATAGCTTATAGGTTGTAGACGAGAGCTTCCCTGCTTGTTGCTACCGCTGGCTCATTGGCAAGTGTGCTTTGCTTCTTGGTCTGGTGTGTAAGTCAGCTTGACTGGGAGACTTCAAGTGCTTGGTCGTAATCAACTGCCTTGCCTGTGCTTGAAAAAGCGTGCGGCTGAAAGGCCTACAAAGTCAGCTTGACTGAAGGGGCACTTGGAGTGTGTGGCCTTTTTCTTCTTTTTAGTGTTCAAATTCAGACAGCAATTCAGCAAGAATCTCGCAATTGCACAAGCTGTCGCGGGGATTGAGAACATGCTTTATGTTTTAGCCAACGCCCACGTGGCTTCATGACTGTGACCCGGCTTAAACACATAGCAGCATGCTCTAACAAGTGTAGGTTTTTTTCTCTGCCCTCGGTCGTATAAAAGAGCTGAGAAAAGCCCCATCCATTCCCTTTTTAAAAATCATCACTACTTTGCTTAATTACTTGACACTCGAAAATGGACAAGCCCGTTCCCACTATTGACCCAACGAATCTCAGAAGGACTACTATGGAAGATGACAATGACGACGCCGATCCAAGCTCTTAGGAACTAACAATAATTGCAACTGACGAAACAATTGTCGCCGATATCCACAACCATATGATATCCGGTTTCCCGAGGAAACTGGGATGCAGTTATGTTATTAGTGCCGTTGACAGCCGAGTGGAAAACTTTCCAATGATGACAGATGACAAAATTAATGTATGGATTTCGTGTGAAGAAACTTGGATTGGTGAAGAAAACGCTGCCAAGTTGCAGCAAGCAGTTGATAATTATAACAACAATAGCAATAATAAGACGAACCTTAACTTCTTTGATCCCTGTTAGATAGTACTATGCGGGTTTAGACTAGACCCTATATATAAATATCTTAAAAATACGAGCTGAAATAACTGAAGAGATCTCATACCACTAATGCCCCGTAGCACCATATTTAAACAGCGCTGCCATAGCCACTTGTAATCATAATCGCAAGATTATGATCATGGACTCGTAATCGCGATCTGGCCGACTATACTCGCTGCTATCCAACAGGCTGCCTCTCTTCCTTGCAATCCTACTTCTGCTGCCTTTTCCTCTCATATTTTAGTACACTAATTTTTAGGACACTACCCTTAATATGACAGCTTCACATTTTTTTAACTGCCAACCTGCTCCACACCTATGGGCCCCAGCCACCGTCTTTGCCCAAGCTGACCGTTTATTTCAACATGGATTTGGGGGGAGTGTATACAAAAACGGTCACTCTTGCAAATGATATTTCCACTAGTGAGCTGTTGAATGAAATGATATATAGGGGCGAGTTGGAACCCCCCGAATATTCTGAACCCGATTTATATGTATTCACAAGGAACAACGAAGATGAGAATTGGACAAAACGCAAAAAAAACCAACAAGTTGGGCTTTGGCTATGGAAGCACGCTGGAGCTGTACGTGTCTGAAAAGGAGGAACCTAACGATGACTTTCTTGCTCAGTACAAGATTCTTTACCCTTTTTGCACAAGATAGCTGCTGGAGGTGATCAAGGTGCTGGCCATCAATTGGCTGGACGCTTAGAGCTTGTAGACATATCACACATGTTTGGCACTAGCATTTCCGGCTACTAGGTCGCAAGCGCAAGAGCATTGCACAGCTTTTATGTTCACACAAGCCAAAGCGACCAAATGCCCCTAGTGGTTGAAAAGTAGTGTAGTGTTTTGTATAGTTTACATGCCTTAGATCTAAGTAGCCAATAAATCAATGGGTCACAAAGTGACATTAAATAGCTCCAAGTTAAACTGTAGCTAACTAGTGCTTAACAAGGGCCAACAAGGTTGAGAACTCGATGCCCATGTGAAAAAGTCCAAATAGTAGTGTACTCTATAAAGAGGGTCATGCATGTCTCTGAAATTATCCAACAAACTAATGATTATCCCAAAAATACCTACTATATGAGAATCACCAGGGTTCTGAATTTTTTGGGTGAGCCATTATTGTACTATTTAGGTACATGTAAAGAACATGTGTGAAGAACGTGTGCCTAACAGTGTTAGAATGGTTCACCCAAAAAAAGCCAGAACCCGAGGGGACCTTGGGTGAGACAAAGGCCTTTTTAAAAAACATGTGTTTCTGTAGTCACTAGATTCCTTTTATTCATATACAACTGCTTTATTGCTCAAATCTCCATGTGTATCGTGAAATTCTAAAATCACAGCTATATTTTGAAAGCAAGCTGATAATTTCAGGTATCAAGATGTCCCTCAAACTGCAAAGGGCTGAAAGGTAGTAGCTGTAGATTTGCTTGCTTATTCCCACCAATGGCTCATTGGCAAATGTGCTTTTATTCTTGGTTTAATAAGTCAGCTTGACTGTATTGTTTTTCGTAGCCCTGCTCGCATTCAACTGTCTTGGCTGTGCTTGAAAGCATGTGCAGCCGAAAGGCCCACAAAGAAAGTCAGCTTGACTGAGGCACTTTTTAGGTGGCTCCATGCCATTTGGCTCTACTGGGCTTGCCATGTGCCGCCTCTCCTGTACAATAGAAACCAGGCCGACTTAGAAGCTAATAGTGTGGACCCACTTTTGCACAAGCTGCCAGGGGATTGAAAGTAAGTCTTTTGTTTCCAGACATCCATGTGGCCTCTTGGCTGAGACCTACTGAAACACGGGGCAGCACGCTCCAGCAAGTGTATGAATTTACCTTACTCACGAATAGCAATATAAAGGAGCCTAGAGCCCCATCCATTCCCTTTTTTTCCTTTATACAACTATTACTTGGCTTTTTCTCTTTTTTATTACTTGACATATACAGATAGAAATACCGGTTTTTCTAATTGCTGATGATAAACTTAGGGAATTTAACTATGAAAAATTCAAGAATGGGGAATGCGAGTCCAGCAAAAACTTTGGACAAATAATAATAATTGCGTCATACCACGAGCTAGTGAGCAATGTTTACACCGCACTGATGTCCAACCTCTCATCCAAACCGGAGTGTTTATACGAAGTTAGGCCATTTCGCCACCATGATGATAAAATGCCCATGTATGGCAATGATGGCAATCCTTATGTATGGATTACGTGGTATCAAGCTAAGCTTGATAAGGATGTGTGCAGTGAATTGCAGTGGGCTATTGGAAATTACAATAACTCGTGGACAAGAGACGCTTTTATTCGCTTTTTTGACCCAGAAATAATTGAGGATGATGAATCACTTGAGTAGCAGTACAGCATTAATATACTCTCTTAGCCATTGCTTGGTTTCTAAAAGTTTTTATTGCAGGCTTACATTGTATATCGTTATATTTTAGTCTATGCTACATATCTAGCTTTAAGGATCTATGGGTTTAGTGTCAATGATAGAGCTGATTTATCCCTAAGTGGAGGGGCCTAAATGTATGTGTATTAAAACATCACTGGAAAAGTTGTCAGCGCTACACAGGCCAGGTACTACAGAACCACTAAACTAGCGCATGCCCCGATAGATTAAATTTCTTGTCAATGCCATATTATAATACTTGACGACTGATGGGCAAAAAGTGTAGTCTATAGATCAAGCGTTGAAAAGAATGCTCTATTGGAGATCCAGCGATTAACCATATCCAGTGCGCTTTTTGGCTTATCAAATGGAACAAAGTGACCACTTCCATACACTCGAATAAAGGTGAGGTTCTCAAACGTACGAACTTCGCCAGCCTCTTCTCCATCTACACTCCACACAAAATCCTCCATCTGGTTAAACTTTACCTGGCCCGGCCACTCCAAGGCCTGAACGTAGGCCTTGTTACCGTACCAGTTGCAAATCCAATCTGCATCGCCTGCATATATCAAAACTCGAATACCAGCACCCAGTAGCGGCGGAATCTCCAAGTGAAGCGGTTTTGTGCTATCACCGCTGAGTAAAAACCTGATATGTACCCATTGCGAGCATGTTGTATAGCTCCTTATCTCGACGCCCAGCTCTCTTTGCGTATCACGTCTGTTTAAAAATGTGGTAATATCGTCTTCAATATCATAACACTGGCCATGTCTCTTGCATGGCATTTTCACATTGTAGGGGTTATTGTGTCGTCCCCACGTAGTGTATGGCTCCATTATTGTCATCTGGCAGTAAACGTCAGCCGGAATACAAGCGAGCCTGTTTTGCCAGTAGTAGCATTGCTCAATCAAATAGGTACAAGAAGGCACAGCAGCATCCATTGCGTTGCAGACAAACTGGCTTAGCACCGGTGGGTACGTTGAATTACACGCCATCTTTGCATAGTACTTGTACTGCGTCCTGACATCAATTAAGCCATTGCCAATTCCAATGCTAGCCAGTGGCAGAATCGCAATAATCTCCTCTGCTTTGGTCAGGGTTCCCTCGCGTCGCTTTTTGGTTAATTCCTGGTTTGCTTTGTGAATGGCCTTCCCAATCGCTGGTACGTAGTGGCCAGCATACGACTCACCAAATATGTGGAGCTGGCTATTGGCGTACTGGGGAAAGGTATTGTAAAACAAGCGCAAAAATATGTTTACATCTTTTCCAGCATCATACGAGTTGTCCACACGTTGGCCGTAGGAAAACCCAGTATTAAGGGGCTGGTCAATAAAGATGACATGGGCATTTTCGTTCCACCCGTATGGATTAGCAGTCGTTCCAGCGCCTCCCTTGTTAACACGACATGGTCCAAGCTCCATTAACACACCTACCATGGAACTACAACCGGGCCCACCATTAGTCCACAGAATCACTGGTATGTCACCGGTCTTGGGCGGGTGGCGCGCTTCAAAGAACCAAAAGAAAAAGTGCTTGCTTTCGGCAGTGTCCAAATACCCAGAGTACTGCTTAACACTTGAATCGCAGATTTTTGGGCTCTTCACTCGCAAGCGGTAATCTGGATATGCCTTCATTGTCGTTACTTTGCTCCACTGACTGGTGTTGACCAAAGCTGGATCAGCCATCTTGGGTTTGCCAGGCGGCAATAGATCAAGCAGGTCGTTGTTTGCTGAGAGCAAACCTGCCATTCCGGCTAGAGCAGTAGCTACAGCGGTCACGATAGCTGTGAGTGTCTTGACCTTTAGCATTGTTCACTTACAGGTATTAATGGTAATAGAATGTAATAAAAAAGTGATTTAGTCCAGAAACGTGAAAAATAAACTCTCAGGAAAGGCAAAAAATGCGAGTGTGCTTGTGCTCAAGCTCACTTGTCTCGTGACCAGCAAGTATCATTTGCTGAATGCCTGTGGCGCAGAATCACTAAAATGGATTCAGCATATCACACAGCACTGGTGAAAAGTGCGTCACTCCGACAAGACCAAATTACATATATCAATTTCCAATTACCAATGTACAAACTAAAAACAAAAACAAAACAAAAAAGCAATTCCTCTTTATCCAATCCACCGAGTCAACATATCCAGCGACTCTCTTGGCTTGTCTAGATTGACCATATGGCCCGCTCCAAAAACACGAAGAAAAGTCAATCCACCAAACGAGCGAGCCTCGCCAGCCTGACTTCCATTAACAATCCACTTTAGGTCAGGAGCCATAGCAAAACCACGCTTCCCCGACCAGTTCATATTGACCATCAGCGCCATGTTGCCCATCCAATTGCAAATCAAATCGGCATCACCAACATAATTCAGTACTCTAACACCACTTGCTAGAATGGCCGGAATCCAAGCTGACGAGTCCACAAGTTCGTCGCCAGAGTCGATGAACGCCTCTTGCACAGCTTGGTTGCACAAGTCAAAGCCAGCAGTAGCTGTGACCCCCAGACTAGCGCGTACATGCGGCTGATCAGCAAAGTTGGCAATGGTGTCTAAATACGGGTTGCAGAGCTGCCCGCCCGTGCACATCGTTCTTACGTCGTATGGATTGCCGCCAGCATCCTGGTATGGAGACAAGATAGCATAGCCAGCAAAAGTGGCATTGATAGTAGCTTCCCGACTTGGATTCAGCCGACTGGCCAACAGGCTTTCTTGGAATGCGGTGGTGGCATCCTCCATTTTGCTGCATGTAGTAGAGCTTACTATAGACGGATAGGTCGAGTTGCATGCCATTTGTGGTAGATACATGTACTGGGTTTCCATGTCAAACAAACCATTGCCCACAGCAATACTAGCTAGCGGCAATTTCCAGCCTCCAGTCCCGCGTTTGTTGTCTTTCAAAATCTGGGTAGCAATCCCAGGCACATACTTGGCAGCATAGCTTTCGCCTATGATATGCAAGTCACCCGACGAGTACTGTGGAAACTGGTGATAGAACTTGCGCAAGAACACAGTCACATCAACCGATGCCGCAACAGTGGTGTTTACCGAGGTACCATAGGAGAATCCCACATTGGTTGGTTGGTCCAGGAACAACATGTGGGCGTTGTTGTTCCACGAGTAGGGGTTGAGTACGGTATCGCGACCATTGTCAGCTACACGGCAAGGGCCAGCACCACCCAGTAGGTTAGACCAGGAACTGCACCCAGGGCCACCATTAAGCCACAGCACGAGTGGGGTTGAGGCCTTGACTGGTCGTGGATTACGCGACTCAAAGAACCAGTAGAAAAGGTGCTTATCGGCGGCTACATCAATAAATCCCGAGTGCTGTCGAACGCCTGGATCACATAAACGCGGCATGACTACAGAACGAGGAGGACTACCAATCATTTGGCTAGTAGCTGGTGGGCGCGCAGCACTCCACACAGCCAATACAAGAGTCACTAGAATAGAGCGATATAGCATTGTGGTTAAAAAAGTCTATTGACGTGGGGTCACTTTAGTGGTGATATTGCACAAAAACCCCCTGCCTTGTAGACAGACGACCACAATTTAAGCAAAAAGCCCAGCATTCCCCTCACTGCAGCTACTGAGGAGTTTCTTCCGACGCCAAGTGACCAAGGACAGTAAAGCACTGGGCGTTAGCACGAGCTGGGCCAGCCCTGTCATGCGCACAAAAAGCCGGAGGAGAGAAAGTTTACTTTACAAATGGGCAATCTGGGCCAGCTCGGCAACAGCAGTCTTCAATTGCCCTTGAGCGAGCGATGCCTGGCCACCGCCCTTCCCTGGAAGCCTCTGCAAGACACAGCGCAGCAGCGCCCCAGCTTGCTCACCGGGCAGTTGCTCGGCATCCACGCCAACGGCAATAGCCCTCCCCTGAATGACCACGTGCACCAAGCCCGGCTCGGTGTCACGCAAGTGGCAGGCGCGTTCAGCCACCAAGTGAGCGTTGTCCTCAGCAAGAGGCGCCAAAATATGGAAGACAGCAGGGGCGCCTCGCTCGCCCAACACTGTAGAATGCATGGCGACCGCCTCTGCATTGACAGCTGCAGTGCGCAGCCATCTATCGGCCTCCTCGCGGAGCGCCCTGTTGCGGTCGACCAGGCGCTGCGCCTTTTTCTCCATTCCACTTAGCTGCGCTGCATCCAGCGTTTGGGCCGCAGCCCGGCCATACTCGAGTTGCTGCTGCAGCCACAGAGAAGCTGCTATGCCAGCCTTGGCCTCGATACGGCGAGTCCCCGCGCCCACCGAGCCCTCTGACGTAATATGGAAGGGGAAAACGGCGCGCGTTGAGCGCAGATGCGTGCCGCCGCAGAGCTCCATAGACAAGCCTGGCACACCGACGACGCGCACGCTGGCTGCATCGTATTTTTCTGAGAATAAGGCAATTGCGCCTTGCGCCTTGGCCTGGTCCAGCGTCATGTGTGTTGTCATAATGTCGGTATTGGCCAGCGCTGCCTTATTGACCGACTCCTCAATCTCACGAAGCTGCTTGCTGGTTAGTGCGCTGCTGGTAAAGTCAAAGCGCAGCCCCTCCGCCTGCACCAGCGACCCGGCCTGCATGACCGAAGCGCCTACTGTCTTGCGCAGCGCGGCATTCAGGAGATGCGTCGCAGTATGGTGAACTGCGCTGCCCAGGCGCCGAGCCCCATCAACTATCGCGAATGCCGTCTGCCCGCTTCTAAAAAGGTGTTGCTTGCCAGAGATGCCAGCCAGGCGCAGGGCAGTTGCCTGCCCGCCCGGCAAAGCTACTGCGTCACTGACAGTAAATTCATGAGAGCCCTCGCCATCGCCATCGCCATCGCCCACAGCTACAGTGCCAGTGTCAGCTTCCTGCCCACCGCTCATAGCGTAAAAGGGGCAAGGGTCGATTACCAAAAGTCCATCGCCATTAGACAGGTCTCTGAAAGCAATGACCCTGCATGCAGCGGCCGTAGGCTTGCCTTCGGGATCAATGTCATACCCACTGAATTGGCTGCTGACGCCGGCTTCCTCCCACTCAAGGCAGGCTGCCTCGATTTCGCTGGTGACAGAGTCCTGCGTGGTCAGCTTGCCCTTCCATGAAGCCTTGTTGCGCTCGCGACTCTGGCGCTGGGTCAGCTCGAACGCCTCCACATCGACTGTCCATCCGCTATCACGAGCAATGATCTCAGTGAGATCCAAAGGAAACCCGTGCGTATCATAGAGCAAAAATGCATCAGCACCGCTAACTCGCCGCTTGCTGTCACCACTTGCAAAAATTCCCTCGAGAAGCACTAGGCCTCTGTCCAGCGTCCGCGTGAACATCTTCTCCTCTGACTCTAGCACAGACACGATAAGCTGCCGCCGCTCCAAAAGCTCTGGGTATGCTGCGCCCATCGCCGACTCCAAGCTAGGATACAGCGCAGATAGCACCGACTCGTTAATTCCCAGTAGCCGCCCAGCACGGACTGCTCTGCGAACAATCCGGCGCAGCACATAGCCGCGACCAATGTTGCTAGGAAAGACGCCCTCTGAAATCAAAAACGCGCTGGCTCGTAGGTGGTCGGCAATAATACGCTTGCACGCCAGAGCCCTGTCATTGTCGACACTAGTCGGGCTCCGATCTGCTGAGCAGCGAGCGCCAATATCGCGAATTATGACTTGGAATTCGTCTGTATCAAAGTTGTTAGTCTTTCCCTGCAGAATCGACGCCACTCGCTCCAGCCCCATGCCTGTGTCAACACATGGCGTGTCCAGAGGGCGGAGCTCGCCGTCAGCGCCTCGGTGGTACTGCATAAAGACGAGGTTCCAAAACTCGAGCCACCGCTCATCATCGCCTTCAGCATAGCGAGAGTCCTGCGTATCCCAGAATATCTCCGAGCTCGGGCCGCAGGGTCCCTCGCTGCCCATGCTCCAAAAGTTGTCCTCCGGCCCACGTCGCACGATCTGCCGCGGATCCACACCCACCTCATTCTTCCAGATGTCATACGCCTCGTCGTCGGTTTCTAGAACCGTGACGCGCAGCCGTTCCTCGGGCATTTTGAGCTCTTGGCGGACAAACGTCCATGCCATGTGGATGACCTCGCGCTTGGAGTAGGCGCCGAACGAAAAGTTGCCCAGCATCTCAAAGAACGTGTGGTGCCGAGGCGTATACCCAACTTGGTCCAGGTCGTTGTGCTTGCCGCCAGCCCTAACGCACTTTTGCACTGTAGTCACCATTTTGTGTGGCGCTGCTGCGGGGTTCAAGAAGAGCTGCTTGAATGGAACCATGCCTGCGCTGGAAAACAGCAGCGTGGCATCGTTGCGTGGCACGATGTCGGCGCTCGGCAGCAGGACGTGCCCGTTTTTGACAAAGTAGTTGGTGTATCGTTGGCGAATATCGCGAGCAGACACGTTAGCAAAAGCCTGTGTGGTCATTCGAAAGAAGCGGGAACAGAGCTGCCACTGGCCCCTAAGCGCGCGGCACTCCTCACCACTAAGCTGTGTGAATGGAAAGTGCCGCTGCTGTGCTGCAGCCACGCGACAGCCTCGCCCGAGCCATGCCTGCATTACAAAAGAAATAAGCCAAAGATAAGAGCAGGGAAAAAGATGGCATGGGTTCGTCTCTCACCGCCATCGCAAAAAGAGTGTGATCAAGTAGCTTGATCGGGAGAGCAATGATAAACGGGTCAACTTTTTTTTTTCCTCTTCTTTAAATTGAGTGTTCAACCTTTGTGAAAAGTCTTGATTTTATTTAATTCATAATGTCGTCGCTTGCCTTTCAGTCTGCTCGGTCTTTGGTGCGTGCGACAACGGCGTTTCCACGCATTTCGTACACAATAGGCGCCGCCATGGGAATGGCAGCACGGTCGCCGCTCGGCGCAGGACTCGGCGCATCGCTCGGCGCAGGGCTCGGCCTACTCGGCGATATGCTGAGCGAGATGATCTTGCGGGCGGTGCCCAAGCAGCGCACAAGTCACTCAAAGAAGCGCAAGCGCATGGCGACCAAGGGCCTAAAGAACCGGCATGATCTTGTTCCATGCGCAGGATGCGGGCGCCCCAAGCTCACCGCCCACATTTGCCTCAACTGCTACCACGACATTAAGCGGAAGCTAAAGGACATGAAGCGCACAGAAGAGGAAGCCCAGTAGCTAACTTCTTTTGAACAATATAAAATTCTCTCCAATACCTATTTACTTTTGATAAGCGTGATCCCACTTTGGCACACCCAGCTTGCAAAAGATACGCCAGGGTGAGGCCGGGTCCGATATTACTCGATGGAACACAACGTACTCTGTGACGCGCACGGGCTTGGGCAACGGCCGGTTTCGAGTTTCAGCCGGGACCACGCTCTGCTCCTGATCGATGCGCACGATAACCTCACCAACAGTCATCACAGACGACAGGCGGCCACAAGTCATTAGCACGACCTTTGGCGGCGATACCGAGCGCACCTTGCGCCAGTCGAGCTTGGTCTTGCGCCGCTTGATGTCGTTCCTCAGGCTGGCCGCCATGCTCGGATAGCACAGGCTACTCAGCGTCCTATAATCGCCCTCGGCAAAGGTCTCATTCACCGTATCGCAGAAGACCTCGGCTTGCGAGGCAAAGGCACCCGCCTTCCATCCCGCCAGGTGGTACTTTAGCATCACAAGCGCGACAATTGATTTCAATTTCCCCACTGTCTGCACCTTGGCAGCCTCTAGTCCCGCCCGCGAAAAGATCGAGGGCCAGTGACGCCAGGGCACGAGCAGGCCGTTCGACAGCAGACCATACTCGTTAATGGCAAAATGGTCCTTGCGCGGCTGCGAATAGTGTCTGACCGCGACCGGCCGCAAGAGGAGAGGAGCACGCTGGCTACTGAATCGTAGGCCAATGCTACTAGCCATGCTGTGAATCGACAATAAAAAAGGAGTGAAAAAGAGTGAAAAAGCTGAATTCAAAAAGGAGAAAGTTGAAGCTAAATCGATAAAAAAATTTTCTATACCCTTTTCTTGAGCAAGAAGCGGTGGTTTGTTTATCCTCTACGTAGCATCGGCATGCCGTCGAGTCTGCCAAATACCAAGCAGGTAAGGCAATTTGCCTGTCTTCCGACCCTGTCAGTGTGTGTCATACGGTGACATGCGTCTTGTCCTCTAGCCACACTACTCAGGTAGCGGTATCTCTAGAGGATTCTGCAAAATGGTACTGCTGCTTGGAGAGCTGGTTGTAAACCCAGAATGCCGTTTGAACCTGAGCCAGGCAACAACGACTATGTTCCTTGGCTTGAACTCGCAAACTCTTCAACTTGGCAATCCTCATGACGCACCTGGCCCATGCGATCGTACTAGGAGGGCATGGGTTGAGTATGAGCAAACAACAGCCATCCAAATAGCAGGAGCACAATCAAACTAATCAATCAAAGAATCAATCATTTTGAGCGCAGTACTCGCTATTAGAATTGCAAAAAAAGCTTAAAGATGTTTATTTTAAACACAGTGGGCTGTCGCAGAGAAAGGGACAAATTCAAAAAACTAGAATTCGGCTAAAAAAATTGAAGGATTCTCATTCAACAATTATTGGTGGCATTTTGTAGCGCTTGGGCGTTTCTTGGAATAGTGCATCTTGAGGTCTTGGTACTCGTAAAAAGTGGCATGGCATACGAAGCACTTAAAAACCCACGACATATTCAACAAGATAGATGCTAGTATTCAAGAGTTAATAGGCAAGGCTTGGAAGAAGCTGGCAAGAAGGAGAAAGTAACAGATTTTGTTGGATAGCAGCGAATATAGTTGGCCAGATCGCGACTACAAGTCCATGATCATAATCTTGCGATTATGATTACAAGTGACTATGGCAGCACTGTTTAAATATGGCGCTACGGGGCATTAGTGGTGCGAGATCTCTTGAGTTATTTTAGCTCGTATATTTAGGATAATTATATATAGGGTCTAGTCTAAACCCACATAGTACTATCCAACATAATGTCTAGCAGTACATTTAATAGTAACCAACACATATACAGACAAGGATAATGATCAAAGGACTATATTTCCTTTTGTACGCAGTGCACAAGAAGCACGTATTTTAATATTTTAATATAACTAGCCCAACTGTGTATTCTCTAGGCAGTTCTTTAAATGCCACAAAAGCCTAGACGGCTTAAAGGAAATCGGATTTAATTCTAAATCAATTAGGCACCCAAATATGACAATTGCTGTTAACGCTTGTAGCATTTGGGTGCTCCTTGAGATAGTGCTCTTTGCGCTCTTCGAATCTAGAGAAATCAGCACCGCACTCAAAGCATTTGAAAAACCATGGCATATTCGACGAATCAGCTCTAATTACACAAATAAATAGTTAGGTAAGGCTTAGACAATGCTGGCGAAAAGCAGAAAATGACAGAGTAGAAATGGCGACAATAATGATTCAAGCTAGCGCCTGTCCCAGCAGCATCTTTTATATAGTAAATCCTTGCCTTCTCCCCTATAATTTTTTTGTGTGAGCCTGAGGTTTGAACTGGCCTGATCAGACGAGTATGAAGGCGCCCTGATGTGGCATTCATTATTCGTTTTTGCGCGGACATGCGCATGTGGTGCATTGCCGAGTGATTTTCTTCCGATGCAGAAATTGGCAGGGTTGCCATGCTCTATTTTTAGCTTGGGTTCCGGGCCGATGCATGCGGATCCATCAGCGAATCTCGCAAGCATGATACCGCTGTGGGTTTGGCCCCACCCTGGGGGAGCCTCTCAGAGTTAGTGGATCTGCAAGGAAATCGCAAGCAGAGATGTGGATACCACTCCTATTGGCGGTAAATACCAGAAAGGAGTGTGCTACCTTTAAAACAATATTTTATCTTTGTTTAAGGCTACCTAAGAGATAGAGGCTGAGCTCTTTGGCTTTTGTCCTTAAAGGAAGATAATGGATCACTACAATTTGATGCAATTTAAAGGGTTATCATATCCGTGCCAATCCTTGCAGTGGACCCTGAATATGGTTGTAGAATTAGTAGTAAAGCCACAAAAGCGGCACTCGAATATTGCTTGGCTGCTTGTAGCCTCCGTCTCTTGTAGGTGGAAAAAATGCATTAAGAGATATTGTGGCAAGTAATAGTTGGAGTAGAGAAGAAAATGTTGGTTGATGGGATAATGTCAATTTATTGCGGCGTCCGTCTTGGAGACAAGTGATCTTTTTAGAGATTACATCACTATGTGCTGATTTTACATTGTGTATACTTGTTAGAACTGCTAGTGTTCTTACATTTAAAGAAACCATGTGATTCGCGTTATTCATTACTTTTTATCAGTCGGTGAGCTGTCAAGCACACTTGATTTAATTGAAATAAGCAAGAAAAGTAAGGAATTTTAATCCACAAGTGCGACAGGCGGCTGCTACCTTAGAACCACCCGGTGGAAATTACTTGGATAAAAGCTAAATGTCTGAATTATAAGATAGAGGTTGTTCCAGCACGCGCGTTCTCAATTGCGACTATTATGTGAGGCCGTTTGTAATCTGTGTATTTACAATTGTCCATGCATTCTTAAATGCACAGATTCCTTCTCACTAACATCCATTGTGTACTAAAGACCAGAAGGCATGGTGCTAGTTTTAAACTGGCCATGAAGACGATATAAATAGATATAGCCCATCAAGGCAAAATAAAACTGCAAACACACTCAGTAATAGTAGACAAAAAATATCTTGAGGCAAAGGCTGTCAGCAAACAACCTTATAGTGGGGATTACAAAAAATGTGATAGTAGAGTTAAGAACGCAGAGGCAGAAGGCTGGCGGCAGCGAGCAGGCCTTGATTATTTATCAGGGTGGGCTTAAAATACGCTAACAAGCGAGCACCGCTTATCACAGCATGTTAATTATCTCTAATTGATCAGTAAGACGCAATACACAAGGCGTTAATGTGCAATGTGATCTGGGTGCAAAATGTCGCAAGCTCGCAAACCCAACACGGCCCCTTGCAAGGTCTATCCGGCACCTAATGCTTGAGAGACAACAATGATTGATTGTAATAACAATTTTTAAGTAGAAAAACTCTAGCGTAAACAATTGCCAAGGTTTAAATGTGAGAATTTGGCCAATTTCTAATCCTATCGAGGGTGCTCTAGAGAGTCGACATTTTTCTTTATCCCATTTGGCGTGAAAACCTTGGTGGATTCTTAGTCCTTTTTGGCAAATATTTCGCCACATGCTTTACAAGCAAAACCTATCGGGTTGACAACCGGTGGAAGATCCTTGTTCATCTGAGTTTGGGCAGCGTTACAAGAAAGAGGTTGGTATGTCAATTAACTATATTTGTTGTGCCCTTTGCGCTTGTTCTGGAGGCAACAGAAGTCTCTTTACATATATGTAACTTTAGTGCCACATTACATTGATGTAAAAATCTGCAAGATGGATAATTTTCCCAAGCCCTTTTTTACTATCATTAGTCTCAATTATCATAAAATCCACTTTGCTCAACGCACAACCCTACTGGTATCAGTCTGCTTGTGAAATAAAAGATAGATAAACAAGTAGTGGCTAAAAGGCTGTGTTAGATGGTAAGCGGTGTCTAACAGTACGTTTTTAATGGCCGCCAACAAAGATACGGAAGTAAGTAAAAAAAGTAGTGTACTTCCTTTTTGTACGCCGTGCACAAGCAACACCCATGATGAAAAGGTAGAGAGACTAACCCAAGTGTGTATCTTCGAACCAATTTTATATATGCCATAGAGTTTGAGATGACTCAAGGGAAATTGAGTTTAGCTCTAAACTAACTATGCACCCAGAAGTGACAAACGTCGCTGAACCTTCTAGCATATGGGTGATATTCCCGATAGTGCATTTGCTACCCTTGAAAATCGGGAAAATCTATACGACATAGAGGGACATCTTGATACCTGAAATTATCAGCTTGCTTTCAAAATATAGCTGTGATCTTAGAATTTCACAATAC
>JANBSU010000108.1:0-46002 GCA_027578835.1 Coemansia sp. RSA 2050 | reverse complement strand
AAACGAGAAAGGGAAAAAGGGAGATCACCGTCGGGTGATCTCTGAATTAAGTAGCCGTTGGCTCAACAGCCAACATCTCCAGTAATTCTGTCACACAAGAACCAAAATAGCTATATCACAGAAAATCAAGCCAGCCGTTCTTACAAAAACTAAAACGCTTCATAACAGAGCATCTAGTATAACTTAATTTTTTCTTCGTGTGGGTCAATTAAGACGGACATGAAATCTATAAAAGGTACGTTACCATATCTTTCCTTTATACTTGCAAGAGCATCCTTAAATTCATCTGTTGTTCCAAAGAACAACAGAATATTCTTGTCGCAGGAAAATTCGACTATACTCAGATCCGCTAAACAAGAATCGCTCATGTCGCAGGAAAACTCGACATTATACAACTCATTTAACTTATAACTGTTCACAGCGCAAGGAAATTGGGTTTTAAATAGCTCCTCTAAATAAGTATTGGGTATGGCGCAGTAGACATTGCCTTTCAAGTTATATTTTGTCCGCATATCAGCAGCTATTTCTTGGAGGCCCCTATCTTTACGTAGTTCACCGCGACAAGTTATAAAAGAAGAGTAATGAGCGAATGCATAAACCTTGCCTGTCATCGTGCGAAGAGATCTGACCAATTAGAATATCTTGGAAGCAGAAGAGTGGTGTGGTGGGTGGTGAAGGACAAGAAAAAAGGGGGCCAGAAGAGCTTTCTTTTTATACCTACTCGCAGTCAGAGGATGCTATTTTTTCCAGCACTTTTCGAAAAAAAAGCGGAAGGGTGCCCAGCAAGCAAGGCCGCAAGACTTTGGAACTTTAAAAAAAGAGTAGCAAAAAGTTTTAATACAAAAATAGCAGTTCTCTTGGTTCAAAGGATGTGATTTGTTAAAAGAGCGTGCCACCACACCATGTCTTATTAAAAAAAATAGTGGTGAAGTCACGAATGCTTCGAAAAGGAAGCACCAGCAGAAGCGAGACTTGGGAGCTAAATTAATCACCATTATTAAATCAAGTTAATCGCACTAATTACATTTTACCAAATGTTTGACAGAGGCACATTTGCTGGTAGTTAGCCATTGAGCCAAGGCGGACTAGCACGTTAAGAAACAGAGCAAGCACCACGAATTGCTGTAAAGCATGCAACTCAGGCTATTGTCCTAGGAGACACATCTTAGCCTGCTTAGCAGCTGACATCAGTTGACAAGGGAGTGGTGTCCATAATTGAGCTGCAAGAGCCGTAGTAACCCACGCTCTAATGCACTCTGCGCAATACATGGCCCGATATTTATTTTGCACGCAAACCTCGTCTATTGACACAAATTCCTGTAAATTAGCCCGCCAGCACATACCACGATGATCCTACTATTCGCGATTGTCGGAGCTGCGGCGCTGGCGCTGCGGCTATTCCTTGTTCTCCCGATATTCAGCAGACGCCAGCGATCATCACTAGACGCACGCAAGAAAAGAGGAAAAGCAGTATGTTCGCCCCTACAAAAGACGCTCTGCATTGTGCTAGGCTCCGGCGGACACACGGCCGAGATGGTACGACTGCTATCCGGAGTCGATTTTGACCGATACAGTCGACGCCTATACGTCGTAGGCGACATAGATATCATCTCACTAGATCAAATAGGAATGCTGGAGAGCAGGCGCGATGCCGAAAAGGAAGAGTACTTTGTAGGTCGTGTTCCACGGAGTCGGAGAGTAGGCCAGCCGTGGCTGACCACGCCACTATCGATCCTCCTGTGTTTCGGAAAGGTCGTCCAGCTCATGTACCAATATTCTCCCGATGCAGTGCTGTGCAACGGGCCAGGGAACTGCGTGGTTGTATGCATGGTGGCGACTATTGCTCGTGTTCTGGGCATCAAGAGAATCCCAATAATCTACGTGGAGTCATTTGCTCGTGTCAACACATTGTCGCTTTCAGGAAAGATCGTGTATCTGCTAGCTGACCGGTTCATAGTCCAATGGCCCGACATTCTCCAGCGATACTCACGAGCCGAATATGTCCCCAACCTTGTATAGCTTCAAAGGCTAAGCGAGTTGCATAAAAACACAAAAACATATATAAATCTCGCTAAAACACCTTTTTGTACCGGTTAACTATCTCGCGCATAACGTCGTCGGGGAATGGCGGAATGCCGGGAACAGCATTGAACGACACCTTCTTGACCACATCAGGATCCGTATCAAATGCACCGTCCTTCCAGTTCTTCTGGTATGACAAGTCAAAGACCTTTGGAATATACGTGCCAGTACCCTTGGCATATCTACGCGTCTCCTTCACTCCAGTATCAGGATCAACAAAAGTGCCCAGCCAGATCTTCGTCGGCTGGTTTGAGCTTGGATCCATCAGGGCCACGTTGGAGACGTGGATAGGCATCTCCTTTTGGATCTTTCCTGTTGGCGTGTCCTTGGACTTTGGCACGTTCTTTGAAGCCAAGTTCAGGCCTCGCACGTACAAACGATTGGTTTTGCGAGAAACCTCTGAAACTATGCCAGACTCTCCGCGATCCTTGCCCGTCATTATCATGACTTTGTCGCCCTTGATTATGTTCCATTTCTTCAGCCGCAATTCCTTGGGAAGCGATTTGTCCCGCGGCATAGTCCGAGTGCTGCTAGCCTTGAGAATCGACCGGTGCAAGCGCATTTTGTCCTCGTCCTCAAGCTATAACAATAGAGAGAATTAAATTGGTGAAAGAGACAAGGTACAAAAGTTAAATTTGAACTTTGGAGCTCAAGATATCTCGAGCCGATCACCGAGCCGGCTGATCCCACTGTTGCAAATTATTGATGGCAGTCAAAGATTCGGGCTTTCTTCTCCAGAGTCCCTGTAAATTCATATTTGTCTTTAATCGAGTATCCACAATGTTCACCAGGACGGTATCGAGTCGACTGCGCATGCTTTGCACTGCCAATATTGTGTCCGGTCGGAGGGGCGGGCGTCTCTCTCGCGGCATTGCCACGAGCCTTATCTCGAGAACCGAAGCAGCAGGTGAGAGCGCCAGCACAGCACAGACACCAAAGTCGATAGCTACGCACGGCACCCAGCTCAAGGGTCTGAACATCTACAAGGAAGGCAAGGATCCCGTTGCCCTCAAGGATGAAGACTACCCCGAGTGGCTGTGGACATTGTTGGACGAAGTGCCAGAGGCAGAAAAATCCGAGCGCGAACAACAGCGCCAGCAAAGATCGCGTGCTATCAAGGAGGCGAACTTTATGAAGAGCAAAAAGAAGTAGCTCCTCGCACTTTGTACATGTAGAGAGGGGTCTATCTATGCATTTGCAGCAGCTCTCGTCCTTTTAAAAGCTACAAGAATACGACAATTTACAAGCCATTCTAGTTTTGTTCCATTGGGATCCATCTACACCACAAATGCCCGCGCCTTGCCCTTGTCTCGGCGAGGCGGCTGCGCTATAGGAGCAGCTGTTGCGGATCTAGGTCCAGCAGCAATCGTGGATGGTCCTGATTTGCTGCGACTAGATGAGCCAGCACCGCGAGAGCCAGATGACCGAAGGCTGCCGTGCGACGCCTGCTGCGAGAGCGACGTATGTAGGGTCTGTCGCGAATACTGTAGGTACTCGGATGGGCTAACTGGTGGGGCCATGGCAGACAGGCCAGTGTGGCTATGCGCATGGCGCAGTTGGCTACTCGAAGCCGATAGAGATGGCGCAGGGGATGGCGAAGGCGAGGGGCGGAACGCCGAGAGCGCCTTTGGCTTTTGCTTCCGGCTGTTGGAAGCACTGCTGAGCGCCAGCGGCCCACTACCTCCAGCGATACTGGATTTTGACTTGCGCGGTGCCAGCATTCCCGACCTCACTAGCTCCGCCTCCATCTCGGCCTCAGCAGCCATTTCTGCCAGGCGGTTCTGGTCGACCACAATGCGATGCGGCGGCTTGCTATCCAGCTGCAAGGGATCGTAGCCCTGGAACGGCATGGCGGACACTCGCCCGTTCCACCGCAGCTCTTGCGTCTGGCGAGGCCTGCTATTACTGCTACTAGCACCACCCGACCGAATTTTCCTCGGAGGAAGCAAGATGGGTGTGGATGGCCCCGCCACAGCCGTCGAGGTAGAGCCTGAAAGCGAGGAATAGTGACTAGGCAAGTCTTCGTCTGTTTCCATAAATACGCTGTGGTTGCGAACTGACGACCTGGGTCTAGCGTTGGCGACAGTGGGAGTGCGTGCAAAGTCTGCGTTGTCCATCGTGTGGGCTCGCCGACCGTTGCCAGGGCTGCCAGCATCATGTAGCGAGCTGCCACCAGCAATCGAAATGCCACCGCCACTAGAGCTAGTGTACCTGTGTGCAGATCGTGACGAAGAAAGAACACTGGAGATTAGCCTGTCGTTAAATGTAGCTGCCCGCTCTGGCAACGAAGCTCTGCTAAGCGTCCCAGAAAACGACGTTGACGAGGAGCCTGGAGTCAGAGAGCTCGGTGTGAGCATTGCTGGGTGCATTGCAGCAGCGTGCCACAGCATCGGCCCAATGTTAGTTCTCGGGTGTGGTGGGTCCTTCACTAGCTGCGCGCCTCGGATACGCCTGCACAGCGCCTTCAGCTCCATGCACCGCGCACGAGCTGACTCGAGCTCCACAACCGCAGTGTTCTCCAGCGCCTTGCACATGCCTTGAGCACGCTCTCTCTCATACCGAATCATCTCTCCGTTGGACATGTCGCACGCGTCTGTGTAGTCCTGGTGCGCCAGCTCCATCTCCCTCTCGGCTTGCACCTCCTGCTCGTTGGCGTACTTTACCGACGGCGTGTCGCTCGGGTACTGTACACGTAAGCTGTTTGCGCGCGACTCGTACGACTGGTACATCTGCATGGTCTTTTCATACAATATCAGCATCTGCGTCGAATGGTTCATCACGTCCTTGACGCCGTCGACCATCGAGCAAAACTCTGTCATCGTATCGACAAAGTGGTACTCCTTCCAAAGTGAAACCTCTTTGGTACTCCAGTAGTATGCCTCGGCGGAATTGTGCTGCAGGGCTAACGTTACGCGAAGTCGCTCGTGATTAGTCGGAGACACTGTGAGATCCGCGCCAACATCGGAATCTCTATCCGAGCCAGCGTTGGCCTGCAAATCTATACCGTCCTCACGGTACGCCTTACTCAAAGCAAGAGCCACTTTGACAATGCTCTTGCCGAGCGAGTCCTCCTGTACGTGCATGTTCTTGATGGCATCGGCCAGGCCGCCCGCGCACTCCACCGTGCGGCGGATATAATCACGTCGGCGCTCCTCTTCGTCCTCATCATAGTCGTTGATATCGCCGATGGGCGTATAGACCTTGAATTCGCGGTCAGAAGAGCCTGCAAATAGGTTCATCAGCATTGACGAAAACGACGTTTTGGTGCCACCAGCTACTTCGTCGTCGGCCATTTTCGTTGACGAGACAAAGCGATCCATTGAGCCGTTGTTGCAAATGTCCTCTCTCGAGCCAAGGCGGTTTAGCCAGCGCTCTATACGCGCTCGCTGGCGCTCAACATAGAGCAAATCCGTAAGCCGCTTGGTGCTGATTCGGGTGGGGAACGGCGGCAAGACCTGGAGGCGAAAGCTGGAGACGATCCGCTGCTGTAGCCACTCGCACTGCTCCCATGTGCGTTCTATTGTTCGACATGTCGTCTCGGCATGTTGCTGCTGCTGCTTTGAAGTGTTGCTCGTCGACGCAAAAGAGGATGCAGATGCAGGTAGTGAGAAAATCGAGTGTTCGGGAGAGATGTATTCGCTTTCGGGAAATGATCGCAAAGATGTCTTTGCCGCCTCTGTCTGCAAACCACTCGACGCCTGCTGTACCTATTATACGCCCAAAAAAGAAAATATCTGAAACACGTTAGAACCATTCCAGAAACAGCTCTGATCGCTCTCACTAGCTCCGCGCGAACGAGCACATACATCCGGTATCTGTAGCAAGATGATACAAAAAGCAATCGGCCCAGCCGTATTTATAAAACAGGACCGACTTGCATGCCGGATTTTAAAAATAGGCCAGGCCCATGGTCTGCTTTTAGCGTAGCTGGGCAGATGTAGGGAAAGCCAAAAATAGAACTAGGCCAGGGCACTTACGATTTCCTCGACGTATATGGACAGAGTGATGCTCTCCTTGGCTGACTGGGCCCTAAACACAATAAAGCGATAGCGCATCGTATTATTTTGAGCTCCGCAACCCCCGCCGCTATTTAGCTTGCAAGTCGACAAAGACAGCTGAGCGAGCGTGCCCTGCCTTGCTTCAATGTCCGAGTTACTAGAGCCGCCCGCTTCGGTCAGCCAGCTAAGCGACAGGATGTATAGAAAGCGGTTGTTGTGTGCGTCACGCCCGGCTCAAATGCGCGCAGAGTACAGAGATAAGGCGGTAACGAGAAAGGGTATGTGTAACACAGAATGCGCAATGCCGCCTAGCGAATGGCCAAGCAATAGAGAGAGGAGGTGAAGCGAATTAAGTGGCTAGAGCAAGCCTAGCCTCGTCGTGGCCTGCCAAAAAAGGGGGTACCGAGTAGAATAAGAAAATAAATGAGCAGGCAAATGAACAACAGTAAAAGAAAAGGAGGCTGAAAGCTAAGGACGGTCTCTTCTGTTTTGCCGCAAGCTACACCGGGCCATAAAACGGGGTGTGGTATCGACAGCCAAGAAAAAAACGGGGGATCTTTTCTGAGAGTTGCTAAAAGCTTCCAAAAAAAAACCTTGAAGCAGAAAGTGCAAAGAGAGAGAGGTCTGCTGTGTCTTTCCAAAGCATTGGCTGTATGACCACCAGTCCTGCGAACACGAGGCCCTGTTCCCTTGGCCCTTTTCTTGCACTCTAAATGCGTGCAAGTTTTTTTTGGCTTTGATTTAAATGAAATAGACTTTTTTTAGCTCCGTAAGTTCGGGAAAACCCCCATGACATCAATGCACCTTGCGTCGGAAATCACCAATGGCACCGGACACGTCCCGCCACATTATCCATGACTGGTGTTAGATGTCGGGAGCGGTCCCCTTGTCGCTGGCTTCTTGCAGCAGCTGGCGACGCTTCTTCTGGTATGCCTGCCGAGTGAACCCGTGCCACATGTAACCAGTCACAGCACCTGTAGCTACAGAAAAAAAAGGATCGCAAGAATGTAAACACAAGGGGCAGTAGTAACATAATCGCCACAGGTAGACAATAGTGTGATGTGGCAACAACAGAAGCTTACCAACCGAGGACAAGGTGTTTATTCTTGGCTTTAGGCTCAGCACCTTGCCGCCAAACATGGATGCCACAAACATCGTGCAGACACCGCAGACGAAGCCCAGCTTACGCGACTCGTAGAAGATCTCGTCGTCGCTCAATATCTACAACCAAGCGACTCGGTTAGCTTGGATGGGTTCGAAACTGGGTGTTGCTGATCTTGCTCCTTATCTACCAGTGCATACCTTTGTCGTATTTGATAGATCCATGTCCAACGATTTGCAGAACTAAAATGCTTAGCAAGCACAGTAGTGAAAAGTAAAAAAAGCGATAGAGCTAGAGACAAAAGCGTAGGCTTAACCAAGTTGGCCACTCAAAATAGCTTTCTACCAGTCTACTATGGAGCACGCAAAAAAAGGTAATAGGTCGAATTTGCTTAATAAAATATCTATCAAGCTTCTACTCCTCATCGCTCTCACTCTCGCTCTCACTCTCATCTTCATCGCCCTCCTCGTCGTCAGAGTCGTTGACTAGCATGGGGTACGAGATGCGCACGCCAAAAATGCCAAAGTCCTTCAGCCAAGCGACAACGTAATGGCGGCCAGGGAAGTGGTAGCACTTGAACGAGTCAATCTTGGAGCCGGTGATCTTCTCCAGCATAGTGACGACCTCCGACTTGTAATCCTTGAGCAAGTCAAGGCCAACACCAGCGTTATTGATGGTAACGTCCCCGTCAGCAAAGGGCAGGTCCTCCTCAAGTCCGAAAGCCGGGTGGCCATGGCAGCAGCCCTCGCCGTGGACGTGCTCCTCCTCGTAGTCCTCATCATCCTCATCGTCCTCGCTATCCTCATCCATAGCCTCAGCAGCCTTGCCCTTGCCCTTGACGTCCTCCTCGCCATCCTTATCTTCTTCGTCTTCGTCCTCGTTGTCCTCATCATCGTCCTCGTCTTCATTCTCCCAGTCGCCATCGTCCTCAGAGTCCTCGTAGGCGCAGTCCATCTCGTGCTCCAGCGCCATCTTGGCAAAGTCAGTAGCGCTCTCGGGCAGAGCATCCAACTCGCGGCCATAGAGGTGCTTGATATCGACCTGGTAGAGTGCAAAGGGGCGAACAAAGATCTCATCCTCGACCTCGTCGTCCTCAAGCTCCAACTCGCGAATAGACTTTAGGTCCTCCTCAGACAAGTCGTACTTGATCTTCTCGTCCAGGTCCTTGCACACCTTGCGAGCCTCGGCATCAATACCAGCGCGGATAAGCATAGCACGGTGGCGAGCCACGGTTATGTCCTTGTGCTCAGCGTCAAAGACGGTGCCGACGGGCGAAAGATCGGCAGCGATCTTCTCCTGTATCAAAACATTGTACTCGCCATCATAGTTGTCCTCCAGAGCCTTCTCGACGTTGCCCTCCTCAAAAAGATAGGCAATAAACTCGTCGTAGCGCTGCTCGTCGGTCTTGCCGTCAGCAGGGATCACTTGCAGATAGGACATGGCTGAAGATGGGATGGCTGGGCTAGCTACTAAAGAAAGAGCGAGTAGAAAAATTACAGAAAAAAACAATAAAAGTACCAGAAGAAGAGGGCTAAGCAAACGGAAGACACAGGGCAAAGCGAAACACGCGGACAAGCCCGTGCCTGCCTGTCTTTATGCTCGCGTCTGCAGAGCGCGTGAAGTGAAAAAAAAATTTTTTTTGCGTTGAGAGTAATCCACAAGCGCAGCCTTTTTGTTGATCTCCAGCCCGCGTTCTTAGTGGCATCACCAATCCTGTGTATCCGAGAAGCACCAGTTAGATCTGGTTCCGCTCCTTGTGTGAGGAAAAGCTGGACAATTGCGCTTTGAGGGGGAGAGAAAGTGTATACACAGCAGCAGAGAATCAAAAGTCTAGAGAAGCCTACTTGAGCTTGCGTCTAACAGCGTCGGCGGCCTTTGCCAGGGGCTTGTGCGTAATTGTCGGCGCAGACTTTGGAATCAGCCAAGTCAGCCCCAGCCGTTGCGCCGTGCGTGCCGACCACGGCAAGATAGCAGCCGTCACAGCGAGTCGCAGCGGCGTCAGACACTTGTGCACGGCGTACCCAACTATCAATATGGTGGCCCACTTGTCAGCGCCGCCATCCTGGCCCTCCTGCATCCGCTGCGCCGCCTTTTGCAGTCGCGGTATGTACTGTCCTAAGTACGAGTTAATAGTGAACACCAGGCTGTCACCGCCCAGCCATACGCCCCACACACACAGCGAGAGGTCAACTGCCGACACGACAAGATACATGAGGATAGCAACACGTCCGTACTGCTGCATGAGCACCCTGAATCTGCTGGGCTTCTTGGCCCCAGCATCCGCCGTGCTAGCCTCTCCCTCGGCACCCCTCTCCAAGTCAGACTCGCTAGGGCGACCCGCCTCCTCGGAGTCGCTCTTCTTCTCCCGTCCAGTGCTCATTCCGCGCACGCCCACTGTCGATGCCATTGACGTTACAGAGGATGACGCCGACGACGTGCCAGGCACCGAGATTAAATAGTGTGTCGACATTTTGCACTTGCGAATAATTACGCCAACTGTCTTAAAGGAAGCAAGTGTGCTTAGCGACGAGTATTTGTGCAAGCCAAATTGTGTGTCTCTGTGGAAAGCTGGCCAAGCGACTAAGCAAGAAAAAAAAAGTAAAGAGCTTTTTTAGAACCAAGTAGTGAGTGAAGAGAGAGAAGACCTCTGGGCTCTTCTCGCCCCGGCTTTGGCGCCAAGAACAACGGCGCCTTAATTGATTGGTGCGGTACAACAGATCTTGTATGGCCCTGCTTACCCGTGATACTGCAGCTACTAATAGCTGGCGTGGATGTCGCCCTTAGGCGAAGCTGCCTGCTCAAGGCAGATCCCGCCAGGCGGCTTGTGCTGCGGTGCTGAAGACTCACGCCCAGTCTCGTCACGGCAGAAAGCTCGGCTGCTCCCCGTGCCAGAGGCTGCTGCCAAAGTGCAAACATTTAAAAAAGAATGAGCGCAACAGAGAAAAAAAACAAAGAGTTCGCAAACGAACCTGTCGATTCAAAATAAGGACAAATTTGAAGAGCCAAGCAGAGTAAAAGTTGATATGGATCAAGAGCTTGTAGGCAACGCCTAGACCTAGAGATTTGCCAAGGCTATAAACTGGCTCATGTTGTCGGAAACAGGCTAGCGTGAAAAAAAAGACATACTAATCTAAATAACATACATGGCGCTCTTGGAGCTCTCACTATGTGGGAAATACTCCAGGGGCTGGTTGACGCCCAGAACGCTCTTCAGGTGGCGGCCAATATCCTCACACGACTTTTTGTCAGCAGCATTGCGGGTCCAGATAGCCACGCGGAAGCAGCTCTTGCGGTTAGAAAACACAGCGCCGCACACATCAGGGCTCGAATCGAACGTCTCTCCAATACACGCCAGCAGAGTATGCAGCCAGTGCTCGTTGACCTTCTCGCCAATACTACGTTGGAACTGGTACCCCCACTTGCCGCCATGCTCGTTAGCTGGGTCCTCCCACATGGGCCTGATTCCCTTGCGGAACAAGTGGAAGTTTGCACCATTCGGAATATCAAACGCAATGGCCACGTTGTTGTATACGCCCCAAAACTCCTCCACAGTGCTAATCGTCACAATCTCCTTCAAGTTGGCCGTCCACGTCGACATGTTCGTCCGCCGACTGGGGTTGTCGAACCACAACGTCCACTGCGAGTTCAGACCATGCATAACATTGTAGTTTGTCGCGTCATTTAGAACCGTCTTGACCTCTTGTGCCTCTGCCATAGTCGGAATAATAAAAATCTACTGCCTACTTCGCCAACCGAATAGACACCAAGTGTGTGGGCTTGCAATTAGTTAGATTGGCCAATGTCAACAAATTTCCAGCTCAATTAACAATGGGCATTCTCTGCCTACTTACAAATTTGCTGTCTTTTTTCGTGAATACTCCTCCAAGATGCGAGGATAAATGGTGTATACGAGTCTGGCAAATCCCTCCTTCGGATAGCGCTGCCTGGTCAGCCGTAGAGCAAACAACAAGAACTAGCAGTGGCGAACCGTCGTATACGCTGATTGGCGCTCGACGAAAGTGAGACAAAAAAATAAATGAAAAATTGAAACCACAGGGGACAAAATCCAGCAAGGCGGAGAGCAAGCTTTGAAAACCTTTGTAGAGCCAGCTGGAGACTTGCTCGATTTTCATCACTACTGCTTGATCGCGAAGCCTTGATCAGCCAACGTATTCTTCTGCCCAGCCTTTTCTTTGCTGAAATGCTCTTCAAACCTCTTCCTAGCTAAAATTCCTATAAATACTTCTTGCACAATGTCGCTGAATGTCACTGACCGGAGGCGCATCAACGGGCCTCAGCGCAGCGTCGAGCCAGTGTACACAACCAAAGCCGCAGACCCCTTTGCCACTGGCCGAATCGATAAGCGCGCGCTGGACCAAGTTCGGCCGATATTCATAAAGACCGGACCGCTGGACGCCCAGTCGCTATCTGCCGCCGCACCCTCAGGCTCAGCGTACTACGAGCAAGGCAAGATCCGCGTCAGTTGCGCCATCTACGGGCCCCGCCAGGGGCGCAAGAGCAATGCTCGCATGGGCAGCTTTGACTGCGACTTTAAATACGCGCCCTTCTCGTGCAGCTGGAGGAGATCGCACATCAAGACCTCGGACGAAAAGGAAATTGCCCTGGTGCTCGAGCACTCCATTGCGCCGGCCATCCGCTTGGAGTCCTACCCGAAGGCTAGCATCGGTGCCTTTGTCACCGTCATAGAGAGCGACGGCAAGGCCGCCACGATAGCGGCTGCAATCAACTGCATCTCGGCTGCGCTGGCCGATGCTGGAATCGAGCTCTACGACAGCGTTGCTGCGTGCTCAATGGCCCTCCACGACGAGCAGTGGGTCTCGGACTGCTCGCAGGCTGAGGAGAATGCATCGACGTGCTCACTGCTGGTAGCCCGCATGCCTAGCGCCGACGAAATCACCTATCTGTTGCAGCATGGCAAAACTACGCCCGAGCAGACACAACAAGCCATACAGACCTGTGCTAACGACTGCACTCGAGTATACGCAGTCATCTGCCGGTACTTGCAAGCGACGCTGGAATAGCCATCACAGCAGCTTCGCTCTGAGTATGAATAGAGCTTTTTCTGTGTCCTTGTCTACACCAAATGCAGAAAAAATCAAAGTGTTTTCCAAGATACTACAGCCCCTAAGATGGCAGGTGAGGCTCCACGGCAATATGCCGCTTCATTTCATCAAACGCATGCCGACCCAGCACTCGCACTGTCTGAACACTGGACCCAAAGCCGCCAATAACCAGCAGCTCGGAAAGAAGGATGATGAACAGGGCGCCAAGGAGCATAAGCGGGTAGCGGCCCAGGCAATAGGCGATACATTGGCCTATGCGACTGATGATGTCTTGCTGCTGGGGACCGTTCCCGGCGTACACCTTGACCGAGCCCAGGTTCGATCGCTGTGGCGCCTGATCCAAGCGCTGCCGGCCCTCCAGCATGTGCAGCCGCATGTCCAAAGCACCAAGAAGACGGACAATGTCGTCCAGCTTGGAGTCATCCGACGATTGACCCTGCTTCTGCTGGTCGAGCTCCCTTTGGATAGTAAACACAATGTCCTTGGTCTCCAGCATGGTCTCGCGCAGCGTCTTGACTTGGTCTTCTAGCTCGCTCTCCGCTATGGTCGATAGTCCGTGCCGACCCGGACTCAAGTCATCCCGGTTGTTATTCGGGCCGGGTCGTAGCGACGCCAGACTCTGATTCAGCTCGGTGCCGACCATCTCCACTGCTCGAGTGACAAAGTCCAGCTCGTCCTGGTCCACCGAGGCTGTTCCACCGCCACTCTGCATTAGTTGCCCGCGCAGCCCATTGTTCAGTGCATGAATAGACATGTTGAGTCTCGACGACAGATCAATAAGGTTGCCACTGCTGCCGGCGGCCTGCCTCTCGCGATGTTCCTCCTGCTGCTTCCAGATCTGGTTCAGCAAATACGGAACAGGCTTGCTGAGATCTTGATCCCGGCCTCGACTAGAAGCATCGGGAAGTAGCGACAACAGGGAGTCGCTGTCGTCACCCAGTAGCGGTGGAGAGCAGAGTCCGTCGGCTGGCAGTTTTAGTGGACGCAAGGGCGATGGCGAGTTCAAAAAGTTCAACATTGTGCCGTCCGAATGCCGAATTGAACTTATCTGCGACAGCGTTGACGTGCTTAGCGGCGCCAATGCCTCATTGCTGTGCTGGTTCTGATGGTCAAAGGTGTCAAAGCTGATAAGCAGGTTGCTGTTGTCCTTGCGAGTCGTGACGACCTTGGCTTTGCCCGACCCCGTCTCGGAAGGGCCTTGCATCGCACTGCTCTGCTCCCTGAAAAACTTGCGCAAACTGTCAAGGCGCTCGCGAGACAGCGAAGGTGGCGGCGTATCGCCAAGCAAGTTTAGTGTCGGCTGCTTCTCCGGTGTCTTCATAAGAGCATTGCTAGGCAGCTGCTTCAGCTGCAAGTACCCTCCATCGGCGTCTATAGAAGGCGGAGCAGGTGGCCTTTCAGCTAAGCGCGACTCATTGGACCTTTCAGAGAGTGCTCGCAAAAGATTGTATGGAGTGCCAACAGTGGGCATTCGGGGCTTGGTTTCGGGCGTCTTTTGCTCCACTTCCTCTTCCTCGTCTAGCGCCGGCATTTCGCGCGCAAGGTCCTCCAGCTTTGGCGCCGTAGCCGACTGGCGCTCGGCCTTCCTTTGCTTAGAAAAGACAATAGGCGAAAACTCGTTCTTGTCAAACTCTGGGTCGAGGTTCACGCGGTGGTGCTGACTCCCAGGAACGCCAAACTGTAGCGGCAAGATACTGCCGCCGCTATTAGAAGCTCTGGTTTTGCTCAATAGAGGCGTAGTACCCTTGATGTTATCAAGTATTTTACTAGCTCTCTGCGACGCACGGAGCCTTAACACAGACATCGGAACGACTGGCTCGCTTGGCTGCACAGGAACCGCGGCACCCAGTGTTGCGATGCCACTATTACCATGACTCCCTTTCTTTGATGGCGAGACATTGCTTGCATACCGTGAGTTGCGTCCAGCGCTGCCGCTTTTTCCCAGCTGCGAAATGACGCTTGCCCGAGTTTGAGTCCTTCCCGGCGTCTGGCTGTCCTTTTGCCGCGATATGGACTTTACCGTAAGCTGTCCCAGTTTCTTAAAGGCTTGGGGTGTGCCCGGCGGCACGCCATGCAGCTCTTTTTCTTCGCTGTCGTCGAGGAACATTGCCGTGTTAGTCGGGTCGTCGCTTTCCATGCCAGCGTCGTCGATTCCCTCGTCGCTGTCATCGGGGTTAAATGGGTCGTCTAACTTCCTGTGGCTGCCCGTGGTAATAATATCCGCAATACCGTCCCTTGACAGCGCATCAAACGCGCTGAAGGGCCTGGCTTTCTGCTGCCGTTGCTGCTGCTGTGAGTACTGGTGATGGGGACGGCCAGCGTATCCACCGCTGCCGTAGGCGTTAGACCCGCCCTGGCCAGGCGGCCTATAGGAGTCATTGGCAGATGTCATAGCAAAAAAGGAAAATGGTAAAATACATGAAATAATGAAGAAGCGTAAACATCGGCGTGCCTGTTGTGATGCCAGAAAATGGATGAGCTGTATCGTCACGAGCCGGCTCGCAACCCATTCCCAGAAACGCGAGCCATCTGCTGTCGACTCGCCAATGAAAAAATTTTCACTTGCCACCCCCTGGCCACATATTCAGGCGAGATGTGGCCAGACGACAAAATCCGATTCCTCCTCCACTCAATTCGCTTTTAACTACTCGCTACTTTAACAGTACTCGTCGAATCGAACGCCTCTAGCCAAAAATGGGTCGCATGTATACCTCCGGAAAGGGCATTAGCAAGTCCGCCATCCCCTACCGCCGCACTCCCGCCTCGTGGGTCAAGGCTACGCCTGAGGACGTCTGCGACCAGATCTGCAAGCTCGCTCGCAAGGGCATGGCTCCCTCGCAGATCGGTGTTGTCCTGCGTGACTCGCAGGGTGTCCCCCTGGTCAGCTCCATCACCGGCACCAAGGTTGTGCGTATCCTGCGCGCCAACGGTCTGGCTCCTGAGATCCCTGAGGACCTGTACTCCCTGATCAAGAAGGCTGTCTCTGTCCGCAAGCACCTCGAGCGCAACCGCAAGGACCACGATGCCAAGTACCGCCTCATTCTCATCGAGTCGCGTATCCGTCGTCTGGCCCGTTACTACAAGACCAGCGGCCAGCTCCCTCCCAGCTGGGACTAGTAAGTATTGCCTCATCGTTGGCTTGTATTATGTGTCTTGCTTGGTTCTTGTTGGACATTGTTACAGGTTTGGCAAACGGGAATGGGGAAAAGGCAGCTGCTTTCAAAAGACTGTCTTTTTCCCTGCCCTCTCCACTTCAACAGGCATTATGTGGTCTGAGCTATTTAGTTAGTGCAGACGTGCCTGGAGAGCGCCTTTGACCAGCCAGAGAGTGGAAAGAGACTAGCATCTCTTTTTTATTCTCTGAGCTGTGCCAGTGGTGTGCGTTGCCTTGCTTGACAATAGTCGTCAGATGCACTTTTGTTACTAATTCTTTATGAAACCTGCCCTGCTTTACTGCGCTTCTCTTCATATTGTAGCAATGCCAACACTGCCTCTGCCCTGGTCGCCTAAGTGCACCATATGGTATGCTGCGCAATACTCAAGTGAAATATGTCAAGAGTCTTTGTCACATCCACAAGTGGCATGCCCCTTTCTTTTCCATTTCACTTGCTTGCTGTTTGGCGAATAAACCCTGCTTTTTAAGCATATTTCATACTGCGCGTATTTGCCATACACATTTATTCACTATGAAAGCTCTAGAAGAAAGCGAAGGCTACGCCTGTGGTGGTTTGCCTAAATAGTAGCTAGAGACGTGCTCTATTCATCGGCATCTTGGTAAAAGTCTGCAGGTAGCTCAGAGTAATCGTCAGATATCAGACAAATGACTATGTTACTGACAAACTTGTTGACATCAAAGCCCTCATCCTCGATTACATCGGCAATAGATAGATTCATATTGTCATTATCGACGACATATTTATACTTGCCTTGGCCACCAATGAATATGTAGGCATTAATCGCGCTATTACTCATGTAGTTGACTATAGTTCCAACCTTAATTTCAGACAATTTACACTCGGCAATGGTAATGGATTCATCTCTATCGATGGTCACTCTAAAGTCATAGATCGAGTTCAAGGTCAATTTCGATGCCATTTCCTTTGTGTATTTCTAACTAGCGTAATGCTTGACTGATATGCGGCTGCTGGTCTGGGGCCTTGAAAGCTCAAGGTACCAAGGTGGGGAATAAAGTTGTGATGAGATGAGAAAAAGAAAAGCGACCAACGCAGCGCAGCTTTCTTTATATACAAACTCCCGAAGAAGGTTGAGCATTCTCGACGCGCTATGCAAAAGTAATTTGCCACAGTGATGATGCTCGGGTTGCCTAATTGTGCTTTTAGAAACTACTTCAAAAGATAAATGATACCCAAAGTCTTTGGCGTTTCCTTTTAAACATTTCCGTATTTGTTTTTTTCTCTACGCATTTGGATGGAAGCCTGAAAAGCTTATTCTTTCAGACCAGAAACGGAAGAAACAATATTTGAAATGCCGCTTCCGAGTTGCGAAAGCCTTGTTGCTTTCGTGGAATACCAGACATGTTGCTAACTGCTTCTCTTGTTCTCAAGTTACTGCTGCTTTGCTACCATTAAGTTTATACAAGGCACCCACAGATCTTTGCACAAAGAGACACTGCCTTAGTCTAGTTGGGGTTCTATCAAACAAGGTGATATCTTTGCAGAGTGTATCGCATTAGTGTCGATGCTGTGTCTGGTAAAAAAAAGTGATGGTTATTAGTAATTGGGTATTTATTGCAAAATATCACCACTTTCTTGCCAGCTAGAATTGCTATCCGCTTGGAAATGGTAAAGTTGCGGATGTGCACTACGTTTGTTCAAAGTGTGCTGCAAGACCAGTTTAAGTATCTATTTTTGTCTACAAAAGTGTACCAAAAGACATCTTTGGGCACACTCTCCTTTACTCATATAAAGAGCACTGAAACGTAAACGGGAAGGAGCACTTTGTATCTATGTTCCAAAAGCCTCAAGCAGACATGGCAAGGGGAGAGCCCTTGGTGCTTTGAGCAATGAATCTAAGAAAGAAGAGACTGCATCGTTCAAGGCGCTCTGACAAATGCCTATGCGATCTCTGCGTCAAGTCAAGTGCAGTAACCAAGGAAGGAGAAAAACAATGTTTGCGAAAAGTGATCTAGAAAATAGCTAAAGTACAGGTAGTTCTAGTCAGACTCATACTTCTTTTTGAATATCCACGAAGTGCTAAACATCTCAATGCCCTGTTTGTGCGCAAGGCGGTAGTAGTGAGCAGCCTTCTTCATATCGCGCTTGACGCCATCGCCCTTCTCATAGCAAGTAGCCAAGTCAGCCTGTGAGTCGGCGTCTCCAAGCTCAGCGGCAACCTCAAAGTAATATGCTGCAGTTTTCTTGTTTCGCGACACGCCCCACCCATGCCGATAGCTCTGGCCCAGCTCGTAAATGGCCATACCCAGTTCTTTGCGTGCCATTCCAGCTACAGCCGGATCCATGTCCTTCACGTGCGGTACCACTTGCTCACCAGCTTTTTGGAGAAACACAAACGCCAAGTTCTCATTGGGCTGGCACCCCCAGCCATGGCGAAGCGACAACCCGTAAAACAGCATTCCAAGCGGGTTGTGCTTGTCGGCCGCCCGCTTGAAATAGCCAGTGGCGCTGACAAAGTCGCCCTGCTCGTGAAAGTTGACAGCCTTTTGAAAGTACTCGTCTCCCAGCTCTTGCGGCGTCTTCTGCTTTGGCTGTGGCTGCAGCGTAGCCGGCAGCCGAGCTTCGGCCCTGACAATTCCAGCAGCACCGCTGGGCATGGGGTCAGCATTGCGGAAAAGGTTGTCGTCGCCCACAGTGCTGTAGTAGCTGTCAACGGGCGGGCGGGCAGCGCGTGCTGTTTCGCGACCCTGAGCGGCCATTTGCAAGTATCTGGACGGCATTGTGTGCGAGTAGCCGGACTCGTTTTGTGCGGCAGTGGCTGGTCGATGCATGCCGGGGTTAGATGATGTTGAATGGTAGCTGGCAGCATCATCAAAGTCGCCATTGTCGTCGGGCTCAAATGCGCCCCGTTGGATTGTCGTGGAGCCATCATGATGCTGGACATAGTAATTTTGTTGTCGGGTCTTTGGCAGCTGCCGCCATTGGCTGTGCTCCATGCCACTGTCGCTAAAAGTCGTGTGATGCGGCTGCTGCTGATGCTGTTGCCCGTTCATGTCTTCGGCTGCTTGGCGTCCAGCGCTCAAGAACCGTTGTGGTGAGGGAGCAGGCTCGGGCTTGTCTCGCGTCCTTGACAGGGCTTTTCGAAAGAAGCTCATCGCTTGGAGAAATATGCAGCTGTACCGCGCTGGTCGTAAGGGCAAAAAGTGAGGACGAGAAGGGCGCAACGAGAAAGAACAAAAACGCTAGTAGACAGGGCGCGGGAGCAAGCGAGTGAGAAAGAGAGTTAAAGAGGCAAGAGAGAAAGAGTGCTAGCGAGGGAGAGAGAAAGGGTTCTCTGAAGCTGTGTGCCTTTGCGTTTCTACGCTTCAAACAGAAACATGTGCGGCTCGCTGACTCGAGCCGCCTCCCCCAGCATTTTATCCCGTGTTTACGTTAAATTACCCAATTTTGTTTTCGCCTTGCCAAGTTCTTTTTTTCCTTTCATTTGCTAAAAGCTCTTTTTTTCATACTCTAGTGTCTGCCAAGTTTAATTATCCCTTTTAGCGAGAATGCCGTCAAAGAAAAAGGGCGGGCCTGATACAATAGCCTCGCTGCGCTCAGTAATCCCCAGTATCTTTGACGCGGCACAGAGGAGCGCCACGGGGCACCGCAAACATGCAGTCGCCCTACACACGCTACAGACTCAGTGCCACGACGTAGACATAGAAGAGCTGACAGGTGAGGATGCGTTCAACAAAGAGTTTATCCGCAACCTCAACAAAGTCTTGGGCATCAAGAAGCGGGAGCCCAGCGCCGATAAAGTCGTCAAATTAGTAGCGACATTTGTCCAAGTCAGCCACGAACTAGACATGCAGGCCTTAGCCAAGGCCAAGATAGCCGACGACGACGTATTTTCGGCCGACACGGATGTAGACACCGTGTCGTCGCGGTTTGTCGAGCTCTTGATAAAGTACCTGCTGCAGGGGTTCCAGGCCAAGGAGAAGCTCACACGTATGAGATGCTGCCAGATCGTCGCCATGTCTGTAACGAGCCTGGGGGAGATTGACGAGCAGTTGTATTTTGACCTTATCAAGAAGCTGACCGAGCGGATCCGCGATAAAGAGGCATCGATCAGAGTACACGCAGCGATAGCGCTGTCAAAGCTACAGTCCGGAGAAGATGAGGATGGTGGCCAAGTGACTGAGGCGCTATTGGGTCTTTTGCAGCACGATCCCAGCGCTGAGGTGCGTCGCGCCGTGCTGCTGAATATCGAAAAGAACCTGTCCACCTTGCCCTTTGTGCTGGAGCGTGCTCGTGACGTGGACCCAACCAACCGCAAGTGCTTGTTTCTCAAGGTCATGCCGCCCATTGACTACCACTTGCTGAGTATTGAGGATCGCGAGCGACTACTAGCTGCCGGCGTCAACGACCGTGACATCAACGTCAAGCGTGCCTGCGTGCGTATGGTTGGCGAGAGCTGGCTCACGTTTGCCGAGGAGAACCTCTTGGAGCTGACCTCCTCGTTGGATGTGGTCGATAGCCCCGTGGCTAGCAAAGTGTTGCAGGCGCTGTTTACGTCGTATCCCGAGATCCCTGAGAACTTGCAGTTCGACAACGACACGTGGGAAAGTCTGACACCCGAGATGGTCTTTATAATCCGCTCTATTCTCGAGTACTATTACGAGCGCAAAGACGCCGACCAGGTCGACAAGCACTTGCCTGAAGTCATGAAGCTGGCCCAGTTGCTAGAGTTCTTTGGCTCAAAGCTCGAGACCGAGGAGGACGAAGAGCTGCGCCCTGACTTTGAGTTTGTCATCCACCAGCTATTGCTCATCGCCAAGATGTCTGATTTTCCCGATGAGCTGGGTCGCCGGCAGATGCTGACGCTAATGCGCAAGATGATATTGGTACCAGAAATACCCGAAAACAACATTGAGGTTATCACCGATATCATCCGCAAGCTCTCTATCAACGAGCAGGATTTTATCCGTATCATGGTCGAAGTCGTCTCGGACGTACGCGAAATGCCCTCAATTGCCGATAGCTCAGTCGAGCAGGACGCGGCGACAGAGGCATTGCTGATCAGCATGAAGAGCCTGATGATAATCAAGTACATTCTGCAGCGCTGCTTCGACACGCTCAGCGAGGGCTCGTCAATGTACGGATTGTTGACCGAGTGCGTTGTGCCTGCCGTGCAGAGCTCCGAACTGGTGCTGCAGGACTATGGCATCGAGTGTTTGGCGCTTTGCTGTCTGCTCGATAAGAATCTGGCTATCGACAATCTCACCCTGTTTGTGCAGGCCGCTTTGGAGGGCAAAAACGAGCTCCGTACCAAGGGCCTATCCGCGCTGCTCGATTTGGCGTTTATGTACGGAATCAGCGATTTGGCGACATCCGTAGGCAGCGCCAGCGATTTTGTCGGCGTCCTTTATGAAGAGTTTGCTAATGGCGACGAGAAAACTCAGGCCATGGTTGGCGAGGGCCTCGCACGACTGTTGTATGCCCATCGTATCCCCGAACCAGCCAAGGTATTGGAGGAGCTGTTGGTTCTATACTACCATCCGTCGACTAGCAGCAACTATGCATTGCGCCAATGTCTGACGTACTTCTTCCCCGCGTTCAGCTACATGGCTCACGAAAACCAAGCCGTCATGCAGCAGGTAACAGTCAGCACCATATGCCGCCTAGGCGGCGTATTGAAGCAGCAGGCTGGCGATGCCCAAAGCGGCGCTACCCAAGGACAAGCAGCTCAGCAGATTGTGACCTGGGCCGACCCTCGCATTCTTGAGGCGATAGGCGCTATGAACAGTGGCAACAGCAGCAGCGGATCCCGGACCACTGTGCGAATGGGCGGGTATACGCAACTGGGCATCGATGCCCTGAAGCGCGTATTCAAGGCTGCCCCAGCCACGCGCAAGGTGCTTGTGCAAACGCTCAACAAGTTGGCTCTAGACGAAAACTCGCCCCAGACCCAGCTACAGCAACTCTTTGTGCTTACTCGTGCGCTGGCCCAGAAAGAGCTCATTACCGACATGATTACTCGCAACGCTCTGGCTAGATTCGAGGCGTCCTTACTCAAGCTGCTTGACATTGAGAAGGCTGACGACGTTAACCTGGAATCGTGGCTTGAGGAGCCCGAAATGGCCTCGGTATTTGAGTTCGTGGCATCGCTTGATGGCGAAGAGGACGAGCATGGCGAGGCCGACGGCGCGCATTCCAGCGACGAAGATGCGGGTGACTTGGAGGCCGAGTCTGACTTGGACTCGCCAGTGCGACCCGCTCAGAGCTTGCTTTTGGGTGATCTCACTGTTGGCTCGGCTATGCCGGTGCCCATGGCGCTAAGATCACGGAGCCCTCTGAAGCGAGCCCGAGAAGAGCGCATTGAGGAGCTAACACGCGAAATCGACGAGCTACTCGACTCTGACTCTGGCGACGAAGACAACAACGACGACGACAATAGCTATATGAGCGCAGAGGAGTGAAGCTAGTATTGCCTTTCATATTTATATTCGTTCAAAATTCATAAAAACTCAGTATTTGGATTAGGCCTAGGCGGCATAGAGCGCGTCGATAAAGCCCTGAGCAACCTCGTCAATGATCGTGGTGTCAGGAACAGTCGAGGCAAAGCCATAGATGGCCTGAGATCCCTTGCTGTAGCTCTCGGGGCTGGCTTTGACTTGTGCCACCGAGTCGCTCAAGTCGCGCAGGAACTCGCCTGCAACCGGGACGGTGAGGCGAGTGCAAGCAAGATGGAGGGCCGATGGGTATTGCAATGGGCTGAGATCCCAGCCACGCTTCTTCATCTCGTCCATGATGCCAAAGATACCGACCGGCTCATGCGAGCTAAATGCGACCACCGTAGACGAGGGCTTGCCCACAACATAGAGCTCAGGGATCTGCTCAATGCCCCTCTGGATCTCGATCCGACAATTGACAATGTCCTTGCACTGCTGCAAGTAGCCATTGCGACCCATCTTGGTCATGGCCGCCCAGCACCCCGCAATGACAGCGCCGCTGCGCGATCCAGCAATGGTTGGCGAGGCATAGATGCCGCCGGGCCAGGTAGAAATAGTAAAGTACTGGTAATGCCGCATTTGCTTGTTGCGATACATGACAACCGAGGTTCCCTTGGGCGCAAACCCGTACTTGTGCGTATCGCAAGAGATTGAGGTCACGCCGGGCAGGCGGAAGTCACAGACGACCTCGGGGAACCCAGCCTCCTTGAGGAAGGGCATAACGAAGCTGCCCAGACAGCTGTCGATGTGGAAGCCGACCTTGTACTTGATAGCCAACTTGCTCAACGCATCCAGGTCATCGTCAACGCCATGGGGGAACGTAGCCGAGGAGCCAACAATAAGGACAGTGTCAGAGTCAATGGCGCGTCTCATGGCATTCACATCGACCTTTTGCGTTAGCGGGTCAACCGGAATGTGGGTGATGCCAATGCCAAAGTACTCGGCAGCCTTATCGAACGCAGCGTGCGCTGTGACTGGCACAACAATGTTGGCGTTGTTGATGCCGCGTATCTCACGGCCCCAGACAACATGAGAGCGGACTGCCATGATGATGCTCTCAGTTCCGCCCGAGGTGGTGGTGCCACAGCAATCAGCGTCACCGTTATAGAGATCAAGCACCATACGCACGACTTCGGCTTCAATGCGGCGCAGACCAGGGAACACGCCCGGGTGAAGCGGGTTGGTCAAATTGTACATTGCGTATGCCTCGTTGGTGAGCCGGACAAGCTCTTCGCCGCCATGGTACACGGCCCCCGAAGCACGTCCGCCCTTCCAGTCAATGCCAGCCTCGTTCTGGCGACGCTTAAGGATCGCCAGGATTTCGTCATCAGACATGCCTTGCTCTGGGACAGTCAGGTACTTTGATTCGCCAGGCACCATGACGTTCATACTGTCTTCGATATCCTTGACAATCTTGCTGATGTTCCTCTGCACGACTATGCCTGTGCCAGGGGCACGACGAATATGGCGGAGTACTACACCGGTAATCTGCTTCCACAGCAGAGAGAGCGTGCTGCGCAGGCCATAAATCGACACCCTTTTGGCCACTTTGAGCGTTTGGCGGAAGACGACATAGGCGATAGCTGCATTGATAAACGCCTGTTTGGGGTTCTTGGCAGTATAGACTGCCATTCCCTGCCAGTCGACCTTGGCCAGCGTACTCATAACCTGCGTCATAGTAATTGAGCTTAAAAAGAAGAAATTGGAAGATAAGAGAGAGAAGCAAGGTAAAGGTAAAGTTTATCCGTCTTCCCAGCCCTGGCAGAGACGGCCCCACGCGATAGCATGCGGCTCCGCAATGCTCTCCCCCGCCCACCCCCCATCCTGTCCCAAACAGGCCTGAAAGACAGACCAGAGGCAAAAATCAATCAATTGGAATCATTCTTCAGCTGAGCCGTCGCGAGGGTGATACGTAATGCCCTTTTGCGCTAACATGTCTTCGATATCCTCGGGGACACGCCCGGTTACGTGCGCCGCGTATACTCCAGGCTCGTAGTTGTTGATGTGTGCAAATTTGCCCACCCAAGAGCCGTTGGGCTGGAACATGGCCGTCATGCCGTCAAATATGGCGCTAGTGCAGTCGGTGACGACGTCGTTGCGCCCGCGCATTCGAATGTATCTGTCGCAGTTTGGGCATCCCAAGTCGCGGAACACATGGTGGTTTTGGACAACGCCACAAATCAAACACGCGCGCAACTGACGCTTATCCTTTGGAACCCGCGCTGCCATGATAGCAAAAGCAAGAGTACAAAAAAGGAGCTAAATAGTACAGAAATTTTGGAACAGCAAGCGCAAAAGACTAGCACGCCCAAAAAAAAGCGCTCATGTGTGCTCAATGGGCTTTGTCGTGATCAGGTTGATCTGATTGATTGCAATTTTTTTGCGCCTTTTGGTAGATTTTCATATGGGGAAAAAAAAGTTTATTGCTTGCTTGCTTTTGCCTCTTTGCTTTTGCAATCGACTACAGGTCTCCTTTTTAGCTCTTTCATATATACACCTGCGATTATAGCGTCAGTGCTAAGAGGCGGATAATGCAAGTACACAGGTGTCGATTTGTGGACTATGTCCCGCAGCCGATCAACGCCATCGAGTTTGCACCCAGCACATCGGCCTATCCGTATGCTGCGGTTGGCCGCGCGAACGGCGACATTGAGCTCTGGCGCACAAAAGGAAACCTGGTCCACGAAAAGGTAACAAGAAAAAAAGCCCAATGCGATATGCAGGGACTCGCTGGCCGCCTTACAAGCATCATACTCTACTAATGGGGGGGGGTCCTTTTTCTTACAAGTCGTGCTTACAAGTAGACCATACCGGGCATGATCAATGGCTCGCTAGAGACGCTGACATGGGCGCACCAGACGCAGCTTACTCAGGACGATCTTGAGATATTTGATACTCCCAAAGAGCGCGCAGATGCCACGACCAGGCTAGCAGAAAGCGCACCACGTTTGTTCTCTGCCGGGCTAAACGCTGTAATCATTGAGTGGGATCTGGCCAAACTAGTGCCCAAGGCAGCGGTAGACTCTTATGGCGGCGCAGTGTGGTGCATGGCTACCAACCACGCACAGACAAGGCTAGCAGTGGGCACTGAGGACGGGCACATCCGCATATTTGACATCACCAATAATGCGCTGGTATACAAAAGCTGCTTCAACAAGGTCAACAGCCGCATTCTCTCTGTGGCATGGTCGCAGGACGACAAGACGATTGTCACTGGATCGGCCGACAGCTGTGTGCGTATCTGGGACGCCGCAACACACGCCATGTCCGCGCGTATGACGCTGCCCAAGGAAGGTCGGGACTCGACGCTGGTGTGGTCTGTTGTTGTGCTGAAGAGCGGCACGATTGTATCGGGCGACTCGCGGGGCCGTGTGTCGTTCTGGAACCCGAACATGCGCGTCATTGAGCAGGAGTTCCGTGCGCTGGGCGCCGACGTGCTGTGTCTAACTGCAGACGAGTCGGGCCATACGGTGTTTGCTTCGGGCGTTGACCCCAAGATCACCCAGTTCAAGCTCCTGGCCGGAGGAAGCGTGGCGGCAGAGTCTGCCATCAATGGCGCAGCGGGCAAGAAGAAGCTGGTTATACGGCCGAAGAAGTGGCAGCTGGCCGGATTCCGCCGCTACCACACACACGATGTCCGCGCCATTGCCGTAAGCTCGCACCTGGATAACGACCTAATTATCTCTGGCGGCACCGATACTCAGGTCGCCTATTGCCAGGCTCGCCCGTTCCCCAACGAAAACCCCCACCGCCAGCCGTGCTTCCCGCCATTGAACAGCGTCATCGGCGTCGCTTCCGAGGCCAATTTGATTTTGCAGCGCCAGGGCAACACTCTCAAGTTGTGGGCGCTTGGAAAGGCCGAGCCGGCGTCTCGGTCGCTAGCCGATCAGATGGAGAGCGGGCAGGCGCTGCAAGTGTACCAGCGGCAGAAAGACTTGCTGCGTATGGAGCTAAAGACCAAGACCAATCTCCTTTGCAGCACCATCTCCCCATCCGGCAGCCTCATTGCAGCCTCAGATGCCGAGGGACCCAAGCTGTACAGCGTCACCTATGTCGACGATAGCCGGAGCACAGTCCGTGTGCGCCGTATCGGCGAATTCCCGCCGCCAGACTTTGTGCCAGACTTTTCCGAGAACCTAGGCGCGGTGCAGATGCGGTTTACTGCTGACGAGACACGGCTTGTCATTGCTACGGCTGAGGGCTTCGTGTCGGTTGTGGACATTACAGGCTGGAAGTCAAAGCAGTTTGCCACTGTCCGCCGTCACTGCGGGCATCGCACTACCGAGAGCGAGGTGGAGACCGATGCTGGCAGCAACGACGTGCCCACGCACCCCGGCCTGGCCAGACACCAAGCTGCAGTGGCCGTCGAGACGCGCACTATCACCAGCATGGCGCTGAGCAAGGATGGCGAGTACATCGCGACTAGCGATTCAACGGGGTCGATCATTGTCTCGCAGATCTCCGGCGAGCAGCATATCGTGGTCCCGCAGTTGGGCCAGGGCAAGAAGAGCGAGTGGCCCACATCGCTGGCGTTTGACGAAAAGTCGCAACTGGTAATACCGACCAGCCTCAACCACCTCTACGTGTTCGATGTCGCCAAGAACGCCTTCACCGACTGGTCAAAGCAGTACTCGCTAGCCGAGATGCCTCATACCTACAACATGATGGCCGACTGTGTTGGCGGCGTTACTACCAACCCCGAGGAACCCAGCTGCGTCTACGCCTACTCTGCTAGCCACATCACCCGAATCGACCTGGATATGCCGCCGGGCCCCAGGGGAGCTGTGCTGAACGTGCACAAGCGCAAGCAAATCGAGGAGAGAATTATTGCCAAGGTCCTTGAGGAGAAGGGGGAGGTTGACAGACGCTCTGAAAAGCAGGCTAAGCGCAAGAGAAAACAGAGCGTTGGCGCTCAGATCAATGGCCACGCTGTCATGGATGTAGATAGGGATGCCGATGCTCCCAGCATGGGCGACAAGGCCGAGGCTGCTGCAAATGGCGCGGGCGAGGATGTGGATGCCGATGAGCCGTACAAGGGCAAGGACTGGGAATCGACTGTTGTTGCGCGGCTGCGTGAAGCTGGAATCGACGCAGATAGCCCCAACAACTTCCGTATGACCCAGCGCTACCAGAACCTTATGCACGCTTCTTTTATAGACAGAAACACCATGGTTGTCATCGAGCGACCCTGGATCGATGTGGCTGTCACGCTGCCATCGGCATACCACCGTCACAAGTACGGTGCTTAGTGCTTTTTATTGCTGCTACTTTCAAAAATCTACACTTTGCTACACTTACTTGTTCATGAATGGGCTATATCAAGCGAGCCAGCTGACCCGTTTTCCAACTTGATATTCGCGTCTGGATCTTGTTGTTTTTTTCTTCTTCTCTTCTTGCTTGTGCCTAATTTTTAATTTATTCAATTCCGCTCGATCGCAGCCAGATATTGTGTCTTCCCTTCTTGAATTGCTAGAGGGGTCCTACATTTTTACAAACATACTACTGCTTGGGACAGCTGCAACGTAAATGGAGCCGGTTGTCGAATGGGATGTCGGCCGCGTAATTCGCTGGTTCGGCCAGAACGGCTTCCCTGGATACGACAGCACACTAAAAGGTACGACCAGAGCATACTGGCTCTCGCCTGTGCCACCATCGTCTTTGAGAGCTACATGCTAAACGCTAAAACTCTGCCAAACAGCCTTTTTTTTGCTGCCAGTGTAGAAAACTCTATTGATGGCGAAGTACTGATCAACCTCGACCACGAGTCTCTGAAGGACCTGGGCATCCGCGCTTTGGGCAAACGCCTGCTGGTTCTAAAGTCCATTTATTTCCTCAAGCTGCAGCACGATATCCCGATCACCTCTGACAGCTATGTTCCGCAAACTGTTGATGTTGAGCCAGACTACGTGCACGGGAGCTCGCATCAGCGCAAACATCGGCGGCAGACCGAGGAGAACATATCGCGACTCATGGATGAAGTCACTACTTTGTCGTCAGAGATGAATTTGATACGAGCTGATATGCAGCGCATCTACAGGCTGAGCATTCTGGAGAACAAACCGCTGCCGCCAGCCCAGCAGCAACCGCAGCAGCAAAGTCGCCACTCGAATGATCCGTTTATGGGCGCTGTTGCTGTGTCACGTAGAAACCAGCAGCAGCCAAGCGAGCACGAGCTTCGCCGCGAGGGGACTACTAGGAAGAACACGCCGGCTGCCATAACCAGCCTCCCTGTGCCGGCCATTTCGACGATGGTCCCAGCAATGGTGTCGAGCCCCGGGCCGGCCTCTGCCGTGTCGACCTTTTCCAGTCCGCTGACAGCCAACTCTACTAGCACACCATCAATGGTCGGCGGCACATCGTCGCTGCTTCTATCGGGGGCATTTGGTGGCGGTAGTCCGGCCCCATCTCAGACTCCCGTCACTCCACACATCCGCGTTTACGGCGACAATGCTCTGCAGCGCGAAAATGAAGCGTACAAGAGCTTTCGCATATCGGCGGACGACCCCTGCAGCACCATCCTGCCGCATGCGCTGAAAAAGTACCACATATTTGACGCCTGGCACAACTACTTGCTGTGCATTCAGTATGGCTCGGCGGCAAAGGGCAAGTTTGAGCGAGTGCTCAATTTGGATGAGAAGCCGCTGCACTTGTTCCAGCAGCTGAAGGATGCTGGAGAATCGCCAGTGTTTGTGCTAAAAAAGAAGACGTCAAGTGTGGTCCAAGCGGATGGCGCGAATCAGATCTATGGACTTGGCCTGAAAGGAGGCAGCATGAGCGGGAGTGGCGGCTCGCGTACCAGTCTATTCTCATCTGCGGAGAACAACGCGTCGTCGTCATCGCTGGAGCTACCAGTAACCAAGAGCGGCGTTGGTGGCGGTGGCACCACGTCAACGTCGATTAGTGGCAGCACCGCAGTTAACGGATCTCCAGGCCACGAATTTGAAAGGCTGTAAAATCATGGTTGGATGCGTTGCCTATTAAGAAAAAAAACCCCCCTATTAGCTGTAATCACGAGATAAAGTGGAGCGGGTTGGTCGGCAGGTCGTCGGCAATAACCAGCGCTTGCTTCCAGGCATTGAGCGCGAGGGTGTGGTGCTTGATTTGCTCTTCGACGAAGCGGTGATAATGCGTTTGCAAGAACGACTCGTAGCACTTGTAGCGCGCCAGCTCTTGGTAAAAGCGCACGCCAATACAGCGCTGCTCGTGCTCCAGCTTGGCGAGCTCTGCGGTATCCTCTTTGATCATGCGCTCCAGGCGCTCGATCCCGCCACGGTCTGCTGGGCCAGTCGCTGATCCGCTAGACAGCTCGCCCGATAGCTGGGCCACAGCCTTGATATTAGCGTCGTTGCGCTCTTTGATGCGCTGCGTATCTCTGCTCCGGTCCATGAGGCGCACGCGCTCCATCATCAGTTTCATCGAGATGACCACGTCGTAAAGCCGGCGCAGATACTCGGCAGACATGGTCTTCATGACCTCGCCCTGCGACTTGTCCAGCAGGGACGCGTCACCAAAGCTCATCGCCAGCTCGTTGAGGTTACTCCGCAGTGCGCGCTTGGCTTGCGATAACACATGGAACTTTGCGCTGCGCTGAGACCCCTCGCTCGGCATGTTTGGCACATGTAGAGTGTCGCTATAGGTGCTGAGCTCATCGCCAATGGCTTGCTTATACCGGGATATCTTCTCTAGCGCGGTGATCTGAGTACGATACTTTTCTTCGTCGCGAGACACTTGGCCGTAAAATTCGTCGAATGCCTGGTAGGTCTGCTGGAGCTCTGATTCAGGCACGCCAGCAGCCTCTTCTTTGGGATCGAATTCCTCTGCGTCCATGTCCAGGTTGCCGACTTTGACGACGCGCGAAAACTCGTCCGTGTTGCTGAAGAACTGGATGACTAGGGCGTCGCGGCGCAGGAACGGAATCCGCAGAATGGCGTTGGCAAACCTCGTCAGACCCTTTACTCGGTTATCTAAAAATTGTCGGTCCACTAAGCTTAGGTTAGCGCACACAATTATTTTTTTAAGTACAAGGCCAAGATTACACATTATTTTAAGCATAATGTCAGTGACGTACGTAATACATTGTACTTACCTGGGAATCCCTTGGGCGGAATGTTTGGGTGCATTCGGTACGGATACCGCTTGACGAGGTAGCTCGAGATCCAGAAAAAGTCGTTGTAGCGACGTACCACCATGGCTGAAAAGCTGCGGGTGTTGACTTCGTAGTTGGTGTGCTTGAATACAATGCCGCCTCTCTCGGCCGACTCTTTGATAGTGACGTCTTCCAAGTCCAGTTGCCACTGAGCTAGATCCATGTTAATTTTAGGCACATAGGTATCTGTATTAGCGCCGGTTCGGACTGGCTCGCCATAGCTAGCAGTGCTACCTCCCAACTGCTGCTCCTTTGCCGTGTAGGCGTTGTTGTTAGCTGAGGAAGCGCCAGCTTTACTAGCACTACTATCAGCAACAGACATTCCAGCCATGGCTGATGTAGGCGGCGCAGCACCAGCAGCCGAGTTCCTAGCGGCGCTCAACCATGGATCGTCATTGCCGCTATTGGCGCCGTCAAACACTGGAGAGTGGCTGGCCATGCCCTGGCCAGCCGACGTCGTCAATGACTCTATGCCATCAAGCTCGGGAACAGGCAAATCGCCCCTGTGGAATGCAACACTCTCAATAGTAGGCGTCATGTTCTTCTGAGCCAGCGCCGTCATAGCCAATGCCAGGTTAAAGTCCCGCTGAGTTAGTGTCTCGACACCCATGTCTGCAGCCAACACAATTTGGCCGATAGTCTGTCGTGGAAGGTCCGAAAACCCAAGCACTCTTTGCAGTACATCGCGCGTTATTCTGCCGCCGCCCGACTTGAGCGCTGCCGAGTATGCAATAATGTAGATAGGCGGAAGCACGACTTTGTCTAAATATGGTGGAACACACGGCCATTAGTTAAAAAAATTCAAAGGCAGATGACAACAATATGCCGGGAAAGTTCGCCATGCATACCTAGGCATTCCCGCGAGGTCTCCATGCCAGGGCCAGCTGCGGTAGCGCGGGCATTTGAGGGGCCCCAGGGATCGAGGATGTCGTAGAGGTCGCTCATTTAAAGAGAATGAATAAAAAGTATAAAAGACCCCAGAGCCCAAATTAAGAGAAAAAAAAAAGAAAGTGGCTCGAAAGAATATAGTAGAAGAAAGGAGAGTCGAAATGGAAGAAAAGCTTGGTGGTGGTAGAGCTTGGCTTTGCTTTGATGTGTGCCAAGAATCCATAAATCACAAAAAGAGAGAAAAGATCTACATCGCGTAAAAGTCCTCGTAGACGTTCCAAGTGCTGAGCCACTTGCGGCCAGCCAGCGCCTTGGCAGGGCGGTCCCAGCCGTAGGTAAAGGGCGAGAAGTAAAGGAACACCAGACACACCAGGGTGCCTATGCACCAGGCAGCCAAATGCAGGTAGCGGCCGCGGCGCCAGTTTCCAAAGAAAAAGTCCAGGTCAAAGGCCAGCTGTAGCAAAGCAAAGTACAGCGCGGGCAGATAGTGATGAATGTACGTCACACGGCCCATGAGGAAGAACGGGAAATAGTGCAGCGCCCAGCCGCCCCACAGCAGCTTGCTGTTGTCCCAGAACTCGAGCAGCTCTCCTGCGCGCCAGTCGTTGCACTGGCGGCGCTGGCGTGCCAGCCAGTAGACCAAACGGAACGGGTACATGACACATACGATAGCCGACGCCCACCACAAGATTGGGTTGCCAATCTCATAGTACTTTATCGCCTTGTCGCCCCAGCCGACCATGCGCATAGGATAGACCAGGAACGGCCATGACCACGGATCGCTCTCAAGCGCATTGTACTTGTCGCGGTCCGGCGACAGGCCGCTGTTAGTCTTGCCCATCTCAATGTTAAGCTGAATCAAGTCGACGAAAAAGTCGCCCTTGACGTACTTTGACAAGTCGCTTTTCAGCATGCGCGTGTTGGTGTTGTGCTCAATGTACCACAGAACATCGTTGCTCTTAACGTCCTTCTTGTGCGTCGCGTCTGGCAGGCACGTCACCTCGGATTGGCCCCAGCCCCACTTTGGCAGGCGGCGCGACCCGACGCGCAAAAGACAGCCCATGCTCACATGTCGCAGTCGGAACACAGTAGTCATCGCATGCAGGCGCTTGTCGCTGCGCTTGGAGTGTCCCTGCCTGACAACCTCAACCCGCCAGTCGCTGATGCCGCTGTCGCTGCTATCGGTAATGTTTTCGGCTGCCACTTCAAAATGGCTGGTCGTCAGGGGCGCCAGGAACTGCTTGCTGCTCCGGAGAACGGCGCCTGTCTTGTTGTGCATCAATTGCACTATATCGCCATGGCCCACAAACTCAATCTTATCCAAAGTGTAATTGGCCTCAATGCCCCGGGCCTTTTGCAGTTGCCAGACGTTGTTAGTGTCGCGGTGCGGGAAGCACGTCACTTGCTGCTGGCGCGACATGCTCGGGTAAACGTGATAATGCGAATGTAGTAGCCCTGGGCCGTTGTACATCGAGCGCAAGTCGACGAATGCGCCGTACGTAATATCGTAGGGCTGGCTGTTGAGCTTACTCCCCAGCAAGCGCGCTTGGAAATTGGACGACATTTTGTGCTCTCCCGATCCCGTGCGATAGAGAATTTTAAAGTGGATCCAGAAACACGCCATGTAAATGACCAGCGGCAGCACGATGAGTCCGTTGATGCGCGTAAGCCAGTGCATGATATAGTCCTCCAAAGGAACCCGGTCACAGAACTTACGGAAAAGATCCTCGGCGGTAACGATTCCAACCAAAATAACGCAAAATAGCCCAATCCACTTTGAACTTATCACGCAGCCCAGAGAAAACCCAGTCATCACCAGCCATACCCACCACCGGCTCGAAAAAGGCTCTACGTACTTGCTGATGTTTTGGAATGTCGCAGCGCTCAGCAGCGTAAGCGCTGTAAAGAACAACAACTGCTCATCAAGCAAGATGAAGCGACTCATGACGCAAATCGCATTGTCAAATAGCACAAAAGTTGCGGCCAGGGTGGCCATGGGCCGGCTCATGCGCAGCTGCAAGCACGTCAAATACGCCAGCGGCACCAGTGCAATGCCGTACATGGAAATCTGCACACGCATCAGCGTGTAATTCATAAAGTCTGGGTAGTTCCTATTCGACTTGAGATCGTAAGATCCGTTGAATCCCGCCAAGGTCTGCGCTAGAGCCACCAGCATTTTAGCAAGCGGCGGATGGACGTCGTGGTAAAAGGAGTGGTTCAGATACTTTGCTCCAAAATACGTAAAGTGACTTTCATCCCAGGAAATTCGGTTCGAGCGGCCTATCCTGTAGAGCCGGGTCATCATGGAGAGTAGGGTCAGCACCATCACGGTCACTAGATCTTTGCTGCGCATGATCCCTAAGATCCCTTCACTGAACGAGGCGGCGGAAAAGTCGGTGACGGTTTCGTAGCTGTTGCCAATACCCCCGTTGTCTCGTTGCGCTGTTGGACCAACTGGGTATGCGCCGTAGGTTTTGGACGATGACCCTTCGCCGTGGGCGCTCATAGCGTGAGCAGAGTGCTTTCCGTCATTATTCGGCTCACCAGCGGCATAGTCAGCTGTAAATTGCAGAGTGTTTGCACTGCCAGCGTTGTGACGTCCGCGCTGCTTTAAGATTCGAGACTCCATTTGCTCATTGACTGCCTAGACGCACGTGCAGTCACTGCTCAAATCGAAGCAAAGATTTAAAAAGGAGAGACGATGTGCGCGAGGCGTAAATTGAAAAGAAAGGCAAAGACCAGGACTTTGAAAATGACGGCAGATAAAGAGAAAGAGGAAAAATGGGTTTAAAAGACAGAAAGAAGTAGGCCGCCAAGGCTGCTGCCTTTCAGGGACATGTCTTTAAATAGGCATAGGGCCAAGCGCCTGAATGTGGGGATGGGGAATGTGCAGATCAAAGTGTAATCAGTCGATCAGCCAAGGTATCGGACCATGATAGCATTTGGGCCATGGCTTCAAAGCATAGCGTTGGACGTGCCAACAGCCAGCAGTATATTGATTATCCACAATCGATGCAAGAATTTGGCGACCAAGCTGCTACAAAAAGGATTGTACACTGCGACATAAATTTGGGCACGACGGATTGCTTCTAACAAAAAAGGTGCGACACGGCTCTCCTTTTCGCCTTTCTCGCTTTGTCTGGGCACAGAATTTACCACATCCACCTATGTGTGCGTATCACCTGGTGCCTTTTTTACATTGGCAAGCTGTAAAGCAGAAAACCTTCTAATGACGTCACCTTTACCTTGATTAGTAGACTTTGTCTCATTTTCAACAACCAGCTTCTATTTTCGGTACAAGAAAAGCAGAGACAGAAAGCTCTTCAATGATGTCATATTTTTCTTCACTGTGTGAATTTACCTTTTAGAAAATGGATGCAAAGGTTTGAGCCCAACTTGCCCCTGCTTGAAGCATTTGCATTTGAGTTTGAATGCGCACATCGATTTTTCTAGATCTGCCAGTTCATGAATAAGTTGAAACCAAAGCCTTACCGGCCTAGTCAGCAGAAAAATTACCGGGGGCCTTTACGATGGCAAGGCACAAGCTTGCTACTATGACTCTATTCTTGCAGCCGCTCGTGGCCTGTGTGTATTTGAAGACAAAGCTTGATTGCAACCCTGGCAAAAGCCTCCTCTTGTGCCCAACAAGCAGCCCAAACGACCGAACCCCTTTTTGCTCGCCCATCTGGCCAGAATAAAGTCTGCTCTTGCATTCCATGGAGCTTTCTCTTTTGGTTGGCAGCATCAGTTGAAAGCAACCGCTGCATTCAGCGTATGGACGACTCTTGCGACTCTTGTTCAGTTTCTCCGCAAAGCCCATGTGAGGCTCTCGATATGATACAATCAAGCCTATTCCTCCCTCTTTCACAGGCCCTGTTGTCTTCCTTTCTATTGACAAAAAGTAAAGCAGAAAGCCTTCTAGAAGCTTTGCTCTTTGCCCAAAAGCGTGGGCTTTGCTAGCCTCCCCGTAAACAGGACAAAGTCTTGCTAGCAGACTGAGGGAGCTCGCCTTTTGTTTGCTTTGTACATACAAACCTAGCCATGCTTGCAGTCATTGCTCTTCCCGTCGAATTGCACAGAGGCAAGGCGGACGATTGGAACGCAAATTTTTTTGCACCAAAGCAGCTTGATTGCAGACGTGTTTTGCCATATAAAAGCAGCGACATCCGGCACCCAGTTTTTTCCTTTTTCCATTCACTACACATTTATTCACATTTACAGCTTAATCAAACCCACTGAATAGATAATTAACATGGTATCCAAAGTTAAGGTATATGACAACGATAACTTCCGTGTCACTGGAGACAACAAGACTGAAGTAGTTGCGGAGAGTGAGAAAAAGCTTAAGCAAGAGATTGAGAGAAAGATTGGAAACGTATACTGCAAGCTCGCGAATAGTTTGCAATATCTTGAGGTCAACCTAGAGGAAATGGAGATATTAGGTGGACATGACATTTATGCTAAACTTACCACTTCTACAGAACGTGGGGTGATCATGTACAGGATAAGCATGTCAGTCATTAAAAAACTGCATACCTAGCTCAGCTAGCTACCACTGACAGAGGCCAAGCACTACTTGCACTTGCATGTATGTAAGTGATTACGAACATTGGCTTGCAATGTACCCCAAAGCAATAGTTTGCTTTTATTCTTTTGTCAGTTTCTAATGACCTTACTACAGCATACAATACACAATTTTTAACCTTTTATCATGTGTTCTCGCTTGACTAGCATCAAGCTTGCCCCAATCTCAGGCCTTCTTTTTAGGTTGTAAAAGCCAAACATAGCTGCCATATTAGATCAATCGGATATACCCATCTCCCCCACACGCAAGCCACGTGGGCTACTTAATCCGAAGCAGTCGATCATCACTCAATGCCATAAAAGAGGCTTTTTCCACAGAGCCTTCCTCGTCACTGGCGTTGCTTTTGCTTCTATTGCTTTTTTTTTCCTTTTGTGTTTCTTTCTTTGAGTCTCTTTGAGTCTCTTTGCTCTCAGCACTACCTTCCAACCACCACCGCTGGCCACTTTACCATGAAGTTTGAGCAGCAGCTAGCGCTAAAGACTATTCCTTCGTGGGCGATCTACTACTTGAACTACAAGAAGCTCAAAGCAGTGCTCTACGCCGATTTCGAGCTCGTCAGCAACAGGCCAGTTGCCAATGGAGCCGCCACAGAGGAGCCCGCAGGTAAGTGCCAACTCTTCAGGGTTTACCGTGACCCTTACCCTCCCCTCTTCGCTACTGACTCACAAAAAAACTCACTGCATCTGCTAGCCGATGCGAGCCTTTCATGCTTTTCTATTCTAGATGGACCCAAAGTCAACAGCCATGAGCCTAGTGGCGATGACGCTAGCGCGAGTTACAAGGCCTTCTGCGCCTTGTTCTTGGCCGAAGTCGACAAAGTAAACAAGCGCTATGTCGAGCAAGAGTCTGAGTCTAGTGAAAAGCTGATGGCACTCAAGACGCAATGGAGACCCGACATGCCTAGCGAGACGGTTGAAGCGTGGAAGGCTGACTTTATAAAGCTCCTGCGCCAGCTGGAGAACCTGTCAGACTTTACTCAGTCCAACATCACGGCATGTCGCAAAATTTGCAAAAAGGCAGATAAGGTCTCTGGACAGCCCATGACGCTCAGCCTCTGGCCATTGGTGACCAGCCTGCGCTTTGCCAAGTCAGAGTCCGACGAGGCGTTGCTGCACGATGCTCGCGCAGTCTGGCGCAAACGCGCTGCTGTCTCCATTGCGCCTAAGGCCTCCAGTCCGCTCGAGTCCAAGATGCGTCGCCTCGCGCCAGCAGTGCCTACGGTGTCTGAGCTCGACTTGGGTTCCTTCCCTGTTGGCGAGATCTCCCGTGTGTGGATTGCCCTGGCAGAGGATGGCATGGGCCTGCCGATTCGAGTACCAGTGATCGTTGCGAAGGGCTCAGTCGAGGGCCCAGTAGTGGGGATCACGGCAGCGCTACATGGCAACGAGCTCAATGGCATTCCCCTGATCCACCGCCTGTTTGACGAGGTCTTGCCCGCCAAGCTCCACGGAACCTTGGTCGCCGTACCGGTGGCTAACTCGCCCGGCTTTCTCTTGTCGCAGCGCGGATACACAGACGGCACTGATCTCAACCGCGTGATGCCGGGAAAGCCCAATGGGTCGAGTCCTCAGGTGTACGCTTACAACCTTATGCATCGCATTATCCGGCACTTTGACTATCTCTTGGACATGCACACTGCGTCGCGCGGCCGCGTCAACTCGCTCTATGTGCGGACCAATTTGCTTGACTCGCGCACGGCCCGTATGGCGCGCCTGCAGAACCCGCAGATCATTGTACATAACACCAGTCCCGACGGGTCGCTCCGTGGAGCCGCCATGCAGCGCGGCATCCCAGCTATCACAGTGGAGATCGGCGACCCGTCGCGGTTTCAGAAGCGCTTTGTCAAGAACGCGCTCATTGGCGTGACCAACATCCTCTCGCAGCTGCGCATGATTCCAGATGAGGCTAATGCGTCCGAGTTTGAGCCCGTCGTGTGCACGCGCAGCTTTTGGATATTCGCAAAGTCTGGCGGCATCCTGACCGTGCATCCCGACGTCAACACGTGGGTGCGCTCTGGCGACTTGATAGCCACGATTCACAGCGTGTTTGGCGACCTGGAAGAGGAGTACTTTGCTCCCCAGGACGGCATCATTGTTGGCAAGCACGTCGACCCTGTGTGCCAGAGCGGAAACCGCATCCTCCACCTTGGAGTCGTCGAGAATGAGCTGCCAGCCGTTGTTGACGACGGCCACATGTAATGATTTACTTTTTTGCATACGCACATTTGATATGTAGAAATGCACTTGACACGATACTCCAAAATGAGTGTTTGTCGATATGCTACTGCTGGACACACTGCTCAGTGGCTTGCTCTTCCAGACCGTCGGGGCGAGGCGCTTGCTGGTTCCGGCGCAGCCTGCGGCGGTCGCCGTAGCTGCTCCGTGCACGCAGGGGATCGGCCTTGGCGGCAGCCTCCACGCCATTAGCGCTGGCATCTGGGCCAAGCGCAGTGCGCTTGCGAGGAGGATACAGCTTCTGGTGCTGGTCCTCAGACGCGCCCATGCGGGAGTTTAGAGTGCTGAGCGAGATGGGGGAGAGAGTAGCTGATGGCGAAACCAGGTACGCACGCTTGTTCTCGTGCGCCATTGGAGTGCGCTGTGAGGCCAGCCTAGCCTTGGTCTTGGCGTCAGGCGAATCATACTGCACTACTGAGTCCCGCTGAGCCACCGTAGCTTTGAGCTCCGTAAGGCGCTGGCTTTGCGCTTCCAGGTCGCCGCGGACGCGAGCGAGCTCTCCATCAGCGGTCTCTTTCAGGCAGACAGTGGCAGCCAGTTGCTTGGCTAGCGACTCGGCCTGCAAACGGTGCTTCTCTTCTTCGGCATGCAGCTTGGTCATATCGGACTTGTACATGTCACGCAATTTAGCGATCTTCTTCTCCAGCTTCTCATTCAATTCCCGCAGTCGCGACATGTCCTCGTCGCTTTGCGCAGAATCGCTGGCCTCCGTCCCAGAATTGGCGACAGCCGCCATCTCTCTAATAGCGGCAAGTAGCACGTGGTGGCTGGTCGAAGTGGCCTCAAGGTCAACATCGGCAACTTGTGCACAGCCTGGTAGCGCCGACAGGCTCTTGGCAACCGCCAGTAGCTCAGCCGATACCGAAGCAACCAGGTCGCGTAGCTCCTGCTTGGCAGTAGCAGCGCCAGCATCGGCGTCGGCTAGGGACACCGTGGCATGGTCCAAGCGCTTCTGCAGATCAGCCACAGCCATTTCGTGGCGCTCGATCTCCAGTTGCAAGCAATCGCCATTAGCGGTACTCTCTGCAACGCGAGCCTCCAGCCGCGCGCAAGCGACTGAGGTCGCTTCAAGCTTGGCTTCTAGCGTGTCGCGCTCGGTCGTCAGTTTCTCTATATCCAGGGAATTCAGAACCAGAGCCTTATCCATATCTGCCTCAGCAGCGACTGCACGCGATAGGTTCTTCGCGGCTTGCCCCTCCAGCTGCTTGACAAACTCGTCTTTCTCCGATAGCTCGCTGGTGGCGGCTTGGAGGCGCTCGGCTTGCTGCGCTAGCTTTTCTTCAACTTCGGCATACTCCGCGTCCTTGATGTCGGCCAGCTCGGTCATCATTGACTTGAGCATCTCGATGCTCTGATATGCTTGATCACGCTCCCCCGATAGACGCTCAATCATGGCAGTTGCTTCCATAAGGCTGGCGTGCTCGCTGGCAGCAGCTTCTACGAGTTCAGCACGGTGCTCAATCTCGGCACGCATCGACGCAATGGTCGCTTCTAGCTCAGCCGCTCTACTACCACTGACAGCAACTTGCGATTCGAGCTTCTCGATGGATGTACGAGTAGCATCGCCAACTTCAGCCCTGGCTGCCTCCAAGGCAGCATTTGCACTCTCCAGAGCAGCCTCGAGGTCGCGGATCTCACCAGACTTGCCACTCATTTTGCTCTGAAGATCCGCAATAGCCTGCTCCATATCCGCCCGCATGCTCTTCGAGATACCGGCCAGAGCCTCATAGTCAGCCCGCAGCTTCTGGCTTTCATCAGCAAGCACTCCATTCGTAAGCAGAGCGCCACTAGTTGCCGCTCGTGATTCCTCTAGCTCCCTCTCCAACGTGTCGCATTTGGTGTGCATTGCAAGGAGCTGGCAACGCAAGCCAGCAAGGTCAGCCTCCAGTGACTCAATACGCTCAACAGCAGCTTTTTTAGCCGACGCGTGTCCCGCATGGATGCCCGAAATCGACTCTTGCAGCTGGGACTGCGCTTCATGCTGCTTGCGCAAATCCGCCTCAAGCACGCCTATGCGATGGCGATGCTGCTGCTCAGCCGCAGTTGCCGCCTTAAGCTCGGTCTGAATGGCACCCAGATGTTCAGTGGCGGCATGTCGCATCTTGATTTCATCGCCAGTCTGCGTCGATAAGCGCGCGCACTCAGCCACCTTCGTCTCTAGTGCCTGCTGCAACTCAGCGAGCCGGCCCTCCAAAGCGACGCGCGCTTCGCTAGCAGTGGCTAGCTCAGCGACGCGATCTTCAAAGGTGGATTGCAAGTCCTCGAGCTGCACGGCGTACGACTTGGCCAGGCCACGCTGCTCGTCGCACTGTGCCAGGGCCTCGTTGCACTTGGTATTCGCCGATTCGACGCTGGCACTCAGATTCAATGAGAGCGAGGACAGGTCGGCATGCTTCTCCAAAAGACTCGTGCGCTCCAAGCGCAACGCATCAAGCTCGCTCCTCAACTTGTCATGCTCTAAGGCAGTGTCCCCTAGCTGCGAGCTCTTGTCGGCAGCCTCCTTCTGTAGCCTGTCTCGCTCAGCGGTCGTGGCGTCCAGTTGGGTCTGCAAAGCAGTGATCTTAGTGCTGCTAACACTCTCGGCATCCCTCAACATCTTCTTGGACTGGTCAACGGAGATTGCCGAACTCTCGGCCAAGGACTTGTAGTGCTGTACATCGCCAGTTAGTGCATCGCACGCTTGCTGAAGCCGAGTAATATCATCGCGGGTACGGCTGTTCTGGGCACGAAGGTCGTCCACCTGCTTCTGAAGCTCCTGGCGAGTTTCCTCTGTAGCACGCTCGGCAGCCTCGGCCCTGGCCTGCATCTGGTTGGCCTTATTAGCAGCCATGCTAAGGTCGGCGAGCACCTTAATAGCTTGGGACTTGAGCTCTTGCATCTCTTCGACTAGCGCATCCCTGGCTGCAGTCGACATGTTTAGCTGTTGGCGTAGCTCGACCCCTGTGCAATCGCCATCCGCGATGGTCTGCTGTAGCTCGCTGATGCGCCCCAGCCCATCTTGGATCTGAGCCTCCAATTTCGCGATGTCATCCCGATGCTTGAGCGCAGCCCCATCAAAGCTCTCTTGTGCAGCCAGGGCCTGGGCTTGTGCCGCAGCGAGCTCCTCGCCAACATGCTTCGAAAAGTGATTGCGCTGGCTTTCGGACTCTGAGAGCATCCGCGCCTTGTCGTCAACCTCCATCCGCAATTGGGTCAAATCAGCCTGCATCCCCCGTATAGTCGCCGCATTAGCCTCGATCTGTCTATGGAGATCGGCCTTGAGCGAAACCTCGGCAGCCAAACTTGTCTGTTTCTGGGCCAGCTCGGCCCGTGTACTAGACAGACAAGCCTCCGCAGACGCCAGCTGCTCTGCTAGCTGGTCGGCGCGCTCAACAGCCTTGTCCCCCAGGCTCTGTAGCATCACCAACCGGGAGTCACGTTCAGCTAGCACACGAGTATGCTCAAGCTCGGTATTCCCCAACTGCACGGCCAGAGCAGAAAGCTGTTCCATCATATTCTTGAGGCTGGTGTGGTGGTTGCGCAGCTCCTCCTTATCCACGGCTCGCATCGCGTTTAACTCATCCAGCGCAGCCCTTGCACCAGCCAGCTCGCCATTGCACAGATTCAATGCCTCCTCAGCATCCCACAGCCTTTGCTTCGTAGTGGCTGCATCGGCGCCCGCCAGCTGCGAGGCTTCTAGCTCCTGCCTCAGCCCGTTGATATCCGCCGTTCTGGCGCCAAGCTCGGCTACTCGGGCTTCCAGCTCCAGCTTCAGGCTGTCGATCTCGCGCTGCGCAGCATCGATGCTTGCACTTGTGCCAGCCTTGAGCTCAGACACCACCTGCGAATAGCAGTCCACCTTAGCCTGTAGCGACAAGCGATCTGCCGCAGCATCATTCGCAGCCACCTCTAATGAGCCAGCCTGGTTACGCAGTTCAGAGATGGTGACGTCTGCGTCAACTAATTTTGACTCTAGCTGCTTAGCTACTTCGCTCAGTTTGGCCGAGTTGGCAACGGCTTTGGCTTTTTCGGTTTCGGCCTCCTGAACCTTGGCCTTGGCCTCGAGACAATCGGCCTTCGCCGTGCCAAGTGCAGCAGTCGTTTCCACAAGCTTCAACTCGAGCCCAGAGACCTGCCTCCTCGTTGCGCCAAGGTCTCGAGATAGAGCGTCCGCTTCACCTTGCTTGTCGGCCATATCCGCCTTTGCTTTGTCCAGGGCTGCGCGAGCCTGCTGCTGCTCGTCCTCCATGCTCTTTGCAAGCTGCTGCTGGTGCTCTGATAGCGACAGCTGCTCGTCGAGCTTGGCCTGCAATGCGGAGTTTGCGGTCTCCAGTCTACTCTCTGTCGCCGCAGCCATTTCTTTTTGGCTGCGAAGCGTGCTAGTAAGGCCAAGGCGCTCTTGCTCCATCTTTGCGCGAGTGATACGGCATTCCTTCAGCGCCTCGGTCTTGGCATTGACAGCTTCAGCAAGCTGTTTCTCGTAGCTCAGCCGCGACCCCTCAGCGAGCTCGAGCGACCTTAGGGTTTCGGATAGTTGGCTACGGAGTTCCTCGACCTCCAGCTGGGATGCGCTCAGCTCGCCCTCCCTTTGGATCAGCGCCTCCTGTGTCGCTTGCTTCTCCATCTCCAAGAACTCGGCCTCCGAGCGCTGTGAGCGGAGCTTGATGCTATGCTTCCGGCTCTCACTCAGGGCCGCAAGCAGCTCACGCAGCCTCCGCCGCGTATCAGCCAGCTCGCGAGGTTGGGTGCTCGGTGCATCCTTGACGGGTGATGGTGGGATGTCAGCAACCTTAGTGAGCTGGCCTAGCTCTGACAATATCATCGTATAGTCCCGCGTTATACGCTCAAGCTCTCGGCTCATATCCTGTGTTTGCTTGCTAGCCTCGTCATGCTTGGTTAGCAGATCCTTGTTCTGGAGCTCAAGGCTCTTGTTGCGAAGCTCGAGGTCCCTGGTTCGGCTGTCAGAGAGCTGATCCGAGTTGCCATTATACCCCGCTCTGCTCCGGGAGCGCACGGTAACGGTCTGGTCAATAGGACCCTCGTCAACATCCATGGCAGTAGCTAGTCCACCAATGGCAGCGGAGGGATGAGACAAGCTAGTCCTGTTGAGGGCAGGCGTGCCATCAGACTGAGTCCGCTGTAGTCCGAAATGCCAAGTCTGCCGACGGTTCTCACTAACGGAACCAATAGTGTTGCTAGCTGCGTTGGACATGGACAGCTTCAGCTCCTCGGACTCCTTTTGCATCCTCCATATCTTGCGCATCAGAGCCTCGCTTTGGTTCTCGAGCACTTCCTTTTCGCGCACAGCTTCAGCCATTTTGCGCTCAACATCGACCATTTTGCGCTCCAACTCGAGCTTGCTATCTCGCTCGATGCGCCAGAGCAGGGTGTTACCGCGCACCTCTTCATTGACCTCCGGCTTGTTCTGGATGGTCTTTGCGCGCGAGGCAAACTTTAGCGTGGACACTGCCTCGTCGATATAGTCGGGTGACGGAGTAATAGTGCAAATAATGAGGGTCTTGGCGTTGCCACCAAGCGACGGCTGAAGAATGCGTGTGAGCTTGGAGTCGCGGTAAGGAATGTGGCCTCGGTCGCCTCCATCATCGGCTAGGCGCACAATGACGTTTCCCAATGCGTGAAGCGACTTGTTAATGTGCGACCCCTCCTTTAGCCGCTGACCTTCGGCACCTGTTTGGCCGACGCGCTCGGACCCAGCCAGGTCAACTAGGTTGAGGGATGATACCATCACGGCACCGGCAAACTCGCCAGATCCAAAGCCGCTACCAGTGCTCAGTCGCTGGTGCCCATGAGGAAGGGTGTCGCTACCACGACCGTCGCCATCGCTCGCAGAGGCGGTTGCGGGGTCTGCCTTCTCGCGGCTCTCAACAATGATGCTAAATATGGTGTGCGACCGACTGCTTCGCTCGTTCATGTTGGTTCCGGCGACTTGGCGATTGCTGTCGCCCTTTCGCAGAATGTACTCGACTTCGTCGGCGTTGGAAACAACATGCTGAGTCAGGTTGCCCACGTAGATCTCGCGCTTTGTGTTTTCATGGATCTTTAGATTGGTCTTTGATGGCTCGAGTAAGTCGCGCAGGATCTCGTTGTAAATCTCAAGAAACGACACGCGGATGAGGTACTCGCGGGAAGAGTCACTGTCAGCTATATCGAACATGTTTCGGACCGCTAGCTTGATAATCCCCAGCTCCGTGCCGCTACCATACATGGTGTGTGTCTTGCCCGAAGACGTCTGTCCGTAAGCAAAAATGGTCCCGTTGAATCCCCTCATTGACGAGGCAACAATCTCCTTGACAATATCGTTGTACACGGTCAGCGTCGTGTCCCTTTGGTCAAATACCTTGTCTACCAGTAGGCTCATTGAGTTGATAGAGATAGACAATACTTAGTGTGAGGTTGGGGGAGGGTTTAAACGCGTGGGTGCACCTGGTCGCGCTCACGCAGTCTTACTTACCAAAGGTAAATGTGTTGCCAAAGCAAGTGCGTCCATCTGCATGAAATAGCTGAGTAATGGAGTCACGGTGAACTTGCCACGGAGTCTGGCCCAGTGTTGATGCTGTGGAGCTACGCTCGCGTTGGTTCAGCGGCCGAACGCGAATTGCCACGTTAATGTGATCCTCCATTTGCACTATTAACACACGCGAAGAAAGAACACAGATAGCGGCCGGATATAAAAAATATGAAATTGAGAGTACAGAAAAGTAAAAAAAAAATTAATTAATCTGGGGAGAGGAAAAGGGCTCACATTAGGTTTTTTGTTTACGTTTAATCAGGTAACTGCGCAACCTATTTCACCAAAGAGTGCGCCAGATTAGCGGGATTAGGCGATGCTGATCTCTGCTTTTTTCTAAAAATATCCTGCGGGCTTCGGATTTCAGATACCATCTCCGCACAATTGCCTTTGCTGTCGGTACTGCTGGTACCCTAGTATCTACAGTACTCCATGTCCATTTTCTTCATGCAAAACACGCGTATTAGCTCTTGTCTCTGCTGTTGTTCTCCTGCACTGACCCCTCCCCTGCAGGAATCATACGTGTGGCCTTATTAGTCCCCAGCTGGACTGCCTGGTGACAACAGGCTGATGTTTGACTACGAGTACCACAGCTCATATGAGACGTCATCTTTTTTTTTCATGTTCCCTGCCAGGCATAAGAACTGTTGTTCCTCACTCGGGGTGGGCTATGCCCAGACTCACGTTTCCCAAGTATATTTAATAAATAGTAAATATAGAAAGATAAATGTGAGAGTGTATGTTGGATAGCAGCGAGTATAGTCGGCCAGATCGCAATTACGAGTCCATGATCATAATCGCAAGATTATGATTACAAGTGACTATGGCAGCGCTATTTAAATATGACGCTATGAGGCACTAGCAGTGTAAGATCTCTTGAGTTATTTTAGCTCGCATTTTTAAAATATTTATATATATTGGGTATGGTCTAAGCCCGCATAGTACTATCTAACAGGTTAGCTATTATGGCTAAAGTGATGTCCTCCTCAGTGGCATCCAGCTTGACACCTTTTGCAAAGGATGTCATCTTGCAAAGCCAGATCGAAACAGGGCCCTTGTAGTAAAGAATGTACTATGACTTGTTGGTTTTCTTATTAGATGAATGTGGCAATGCCACTCCATTTATACTAAACATTTACTACTAATAGATGCCTTTTTCCTGAGTCGTCGCCTTCCCCGTGTTATTGTCAACATTTGTCTGTGTGCATATATGAAGCACACTTGTCTTTTTTTCACCAATGTATTCGATGTGCGCGCCAGCAATTAATGCAAGCCTTGCCCATAATATCGCGTGATTCCGTTATCATAGCCCTTACCATCAAAAGGCAAGGGGTATGCATATAAAGAGGTTGCCATGGTGACAGGGGGCAGTAGAAAAGGGCCAAAGGCAGGGGGAAAGGGAGGCTGTGTAGGTGTAATAAAAAATTCATTAGAGGCAGAATCTGAAAAACTGGCATAACTAAAACGGGCCACTGTAAACAAGACGGGACAAATGGGAGAACAAAAAAGATGAAAAAGAGAGAAAACACACAAAGACAGGGAAAAATGGAGGGTCCTCCACCAATGTTAGTTTTTAAACCCCAAAAAAAATAAAACCTCAGAAAAGAGACCCTATTACTTGTTGTTGCCATGCAAAGCTGCTCTGATTGTTGGATAGCAGCGAGTATAGCCGGCCAGATCGCGATTACGAGTCCATGATCATAATCTTGCGATTATGATTACAAGTGACTATGGCGGCGCTGTTTAA
>JANBSU010000107.1:0-46223 GCA_027578835.1 Coemansia sp. RSA 2050 | reverse complement strand
CTCGGTTAATATTGCATATTCACAATACAGCCAGCGCCATTAGACAATCTCCATTTTTCCGCATAAAGTGGATGCGTTGATAACTGTTTCTAATGATTCTTGCTTCTGAGATTCAAAACGAGTATGCTCCGCGTAGACAAGCACAAAACTAACCGCAAACTAATGGGGCTTGCCCCTCATTCCCCATTAAGATAGGTAGTCACCTGCACAATCGGTTTCGCAAAAAACCTTTGTGTTAGTAGTTGTTGGCCCGAACAAGCTCAGCAAACTTTCCGCCCTTGACTATCAGCTCTTGAGGAGGGCCAATCTCAGCTATCTCGCCCTTTTCCATGAAAATGACTCTGTCGCTGTTCATAATAGTATCTAAGCGATGGGCAATGGTGAGGACTGTGCACTCATTAAATTCGCTATGAATTAGTTCTTGAATCTTGCGGTCTGTCTCTAGATCCACATCGGCCGTGGCCTCGTCCAAAACCAATACTTTGCACTTGCGCATAAGCAAACGACATAGACTGAATAGCTGCTGCTGACCGCTGCTAAAATTGCTTTTTTTGGATCTAGATCTCTATTGATTCCAATTCCATCTCCCACAGGCTTTGAAGATCTCTTTGGGGCCGTATCAAAGACAAAAAGCACAGCACGCATTAGCCATCCGGCTCCTTCCCACCTTAGCCTATAACTTCTTTCAGAATGACTCTCACCATTGACCCTATCGTTAGCGCCATTATTAATACAATTTGTATTGATCGAGTTTTTGGGCAGCCCAGTAGATCTGCGCTTATGCTTGGGCTTAATTACTTCTGTAACACCACACTATCATTGCCGCCCACATATCCTCGATGGTAAACTCACACAATGGATCCAAATTCCGCCTGACAGTTCCTTTGACCATTGTTGATTCCTGAGGAATAATGCCAAGCTTGGGTCGAAAATCACCTACTCCAAACTTTGCAATATCATGTCCATCGATTTCAATTGACCCCTCAACATTCTCGTTGAGTAGCCTGAAAATGGTCTTGGCCAATGTTGACTTTCCTGCACCTGTGCGTCCAACAATACCAATCTTCTCTCCTGGGCGGATGGTAAAATTAAGGTTCTTTGGTGCATAGTCTTGGTCTGCGCCGTACTTTACACTGAAATTCTTGAATTCGACACTGCCACTACTAGGCCACTCGCTTGGCACATGACACTCCTCAACGATATATGGCGCTTCAGCTTTAATGTCAGAATACTGACGGAATGAGCTAATTTCAGAGGAAAATTTTTGAATACGATAGGGCACCTGCATTAAGCGATCAATGTTGTTTATCAGACTAAGCAACTCTAGCTGGAGGGTCTTTAGCTGACCTGATCCAACCTTGTATCTAGTCAAGTGGCACTGAATCAGAACAAATAAAATTGATAGCACCTTTTCCGCCTTCTGAATACCAATAGAGATCATACTAGTCAGTAATTTCAGTGATGCTATTGATGTGCTGGCTTTTGCTTCATCATCTTTCTCTGAGATGTAGCGAGACATGTAGTATGGTTCTGCGCCGTACAAGCGAATCATCAAACTGCCACTATCAATAGTGTTCTGTAATTGCAAATTCCTAGTAGCAATATCCCATTTTATGCTATTCAGCAATTCATATGTTGGGTCTGTAAACTTGCCAATTACTGACCGGGCCCAAAAAACAAGTGGTACAATAACCGTCAAGTGGGGCGTCGCTGCTGCAGCACGCCAAATGGATAATACTGACTCGATTGCGTAAGCTGACTCTAACTGAAGGTATTTTGGAATTTTCATTGCCATTGTTCTTGAGCCAGTAGTGCATGCAGAGGTAATTTTATTCCTGCTAGCCATCTCAACTACTGAGAGAGGAGCATGAAGTAGGCTACGCACAAATTCATCACGTATAGCGCCTTCCATCTTTTCCTGCAACAGTTTCAGACACAAGGGTTTCAAATGCATTTAGTATCCGGGTTGTGGCAACCTTTAGAATGCTAATCCTCAAGTACCACAGAACTGCATCATGGTTTACAGAGTTGGATCTTGCATTCTCTCTAAGTGCAGCTATGTTATACCCCTCCATTATAAATTTTATGACAGGGCGGAAAGATGCCGATATTACCATTGCTGTAATGACATGCCAGCCACAGAGCTTAAACATATACCTTGCATTTTCTAATAGTGCGTGTTTTTTTGAAGGTGCACGTGCCTTTGCAGAATTAGTGCCAGCAGTTGGTGGTGTAATCTCACAGGTAGCTAGCTTTTTGTCGTTGCTTGTTGTAGGAGTAGCAGAAGGAGAGAAGTATCCAGGATCACTGGACATTGAGTCACAGCCATGGCTCAGCTTAGCAGTGAGAGTAGGTGCAAAAGGTTGGTGTTCCTTGGGTTCTTGGTGGATAGTCGATACTGTTCCATCACTTACTGTGATAATTTGGCTGCAGAATGGCGGCATGCTTTCAGAATGCGTAGTAACCACACGCAATTTGTTTCCCAACAATTCAGAGCTCAAAATGACATTTTCCATAATATGGCGTTTTACATGCGCATCAACAGCTGACAATGGGTCGTCCAGAATGTAAATATCAGCTTGTGAGTACACGGCTCTGGCCAGTGCTAGTCTTGCCCGCTGCCCGCCAGAAATATTGACACCACGTTTGCCTATAATTGTCTGATCGCTGTCAGGCCATGCCTCCAAATCCTGAGTCAGCGCACAGGCATGGACCACTTTCCAGTAGTACTCCTCATCAAATTTGCGACCAAAAGCAATATTGGCACGCATGGTATCATTCATGATCCACGGGGATTGCTCCATATAACCTATTCTACCAGCTACAGTGCCAGTGCCGCTGGTCATTTCCAACTCTCTACACATGGCCAAAAGAAATGAAGACTTTCCAGATCCAGTCTTACCAACCACGGCAACTAGAGCCTTGCCTGTAGCATTAAAGGTAACATTTTGGAGAACCATAGTGCTGTCTCCCCTTAAGAACTCACAGTTATCCATGGTAATTGACTGAACCTTGTTGGATAGTACTATGCGGGATTAGAATAAACCCTAAGTATATAATTATCCTAAAAATGCGAGCTAAAATAACTAAAGAGATCTCGCACCACTAATGACCCGTAGCGCCATATTTAAACAGCGCCGCCATAGTCACTTGTTGTTGGCTGTTGAGCCAACGGCTACTTAATTCAGAGATCACCCGACGGTGATCTCCCTTTTTCCCTTTCTCGTGTTCCGGACCGACTTTTATCTGTTTTTTCTTCAGAGCTGTTTTTTAACCTTTTTCGGATATATTTTGTTTCACCTCTGATAGCGACTGTTTAGTTGTCTTTAAACAGTTCGCTTTCACTTGTAATCATAATCTTGCGATTATGATCATGGACTCGTAATTGCGATCTGGCCGACTATACTCGCTGCTATCCAACAACCTTCTCCAATTCATCAATCTCCTTGTAGGAGATAGTAGTAAATGTCTCGCCCCGGAAATAGGGTTCCAAGCTATTTCCCAATCTTATCATACCAGATATCTTGCCAAACTCTCTAATAATAATAGAGATATTTTTGCGCAACCTGGCAATATGGTCAGTCATCTCTAAGAGTTGCAAATTGGTCATGGTACTATTCGAGCTGGACAATGTTTGCAAGTATAGTGCAACAGTCATGTACATTGACAAGTTGGGAGTAAGTACACTGACAAACTCCACTACATTTAATCCAAAGCGCACTAGCAGGGCATACCATGGAAGCCGTGAAGCATGTCCTTGATTTATGCCTAGCTTTGGGTTCAAGTAAGTGCGCTCCCATCCAAACATCTTAATGGTTTTAATGTTGTAATAAATATCCTCTATACAATTGCCAAGATGATAAGAAGTCGGGTTCCAGTCACTTTTACTACCCACCAACCGTGCCACTAGCCATGTAATCATATTCATGCCTACAGATGCAACAAGCGATATAAATGCAAACACACCAACATTGTAGTAGATTGGAAACACAGTTGCCAATGTACCAAAGATATAGGATATTATATCTTGAAAGTCAGCGATATTGTCAGCCAGCATCCATACTAGCGACGCTTTATGCATGTTTGTGGTTATCAACCCAGAGTGAATCAATGGTAAACGTTTTATTTCCAATTCCAGTGCATCATTTACTCGTGACCTTTCTCTACTAGAGTACGATGACAAGTGGTTTTTTTGGACGGCCAGAAATTCAATCAGCACAATACCCATGACTGTTACGTATGCCTTGCGATAGAGGGAGTCATTTGGTGAATCGAGACATTGGTAAATAAACCTGCTAAGCATTGTTCTAAATATCGGTAGCAGCTGGCACAACATATTGGCCATGTGGATAGGAATCATAGGCTTCCAAATCATGCGAGAAATTACGCGGATAAGAAATAGTGGTTCGTTGGTATTCAATTTAAGCTCTGAATAGGCATTTTGCAACTGGAGCCTCTCGGGTAGTGGCCACAAATCGTCAAATGTCAACTTGTGCAGCCTTTGTAAGTGGATGAGCAGACGCACTTGGACAAAGGTGATGTCTAGAATGACCAACTTTAGCTGGGCTTGGCTTGAGTGATTAAGATTGGCCAATACAAGGAAGATGTGAAGCAATACACCTAGAGTAGCTTGTAGTGGATTGGCCATGCTGTGAAGCAGGCGGTAGATTCCCATGGCGCTGGCAAGTTGAAAGAGTGTATATCCAGACGGATGAGCAGCTAGAAGGGGCAAAGCAGCAGAGGCGACTTGGTTAAGGGCCAAAATCCATCCAGAACAGTGGGTAGCAGCGAGAATGACTAGAAACGCGCTTGCCACATACGAGAAGAAACTGGCCAGCTGAAGCGGCAAGGCACGTCTATCCTTAATAGCAAAATAAACAGCAAAGGCCACTATAATGGTGTCAGTAATAGAGTAGAATAGAGTGCCTGGCATAGCAGCGGCCTGTGAAGCGTGATTAAAAAGTATCATGCCAAATCAAGAAGAGCTTATAAAAATGGTGCTTAAAAAACAATGAACAAAAGCAAGAGAAACAATGGGCAAGAAAGAATTCAAGAGACAGTGTTGGATAGCAGCGAGTATAGTCAGCCAGATCGCGATTACGAGTCCATGATAATAATCTTGCGATTATGATTACAAGTGACTATGGCGGCGCTGTTTAAATATGGCGCTACGGGACATCAGTGGTGTGAGATCTCTTTAGTTATTTTAGCTCTGATTTTAGGATATATATGGGTATACTCTAAACTCGCATAGTACTATCTAACACTAGTTGTAGAGGGCGGTCCACACAGCCTAAGTATTTTAGATCCATACAACACAAAGCGCTTTTCGATTGAAGAGACATGCCATGTAATCAAGGTTGCCAAAGTATATGTAGGCTTGGAGGACTTGGTTACTAGCATTGCTGCACGCACATTAGCACAGTCAAAACACTCCACACTTGTGTTTTCGGCTGTAAAGAACTTGGAGATCAGGCTTACCTTGGATTGCAGCAACGTCTCACATATTAGCACCATTGGGGCTACATATGTACCAAGCCTTTACCAGTAACTAGAGCTCATGTTTCCAAATGTCAATAGAACTCGTAGTGGAGGTGGTTCTGACAAGGTCGTTAAGAATTCCGGAACAAATCGTCAATTTGATTGCTGTATGGTTGATTTGCTTAATAAGTTTGCTGGTGTCGATATACTTGTATGTGTTGATCCTCATATCCCATCTGGGATATAGGTCCACATTGGATCACGTGACCCCTCTTGTGTTGTGGACATCATTGCCTTGATGCACGCGATCCGAAGCCAACTCTTCTTTCTTTTGTTCTGCACTCTCACATTTTTACCTCTATATTTACTATTCACTAAATATACTTGGGAAACGTGAGTCTGGGCATAGCCCACCCCGAGTGAGGAACAACAGTATGCATACCTAGGGGAGTACCATATAATGCAGCAAACGTGCATTTAAATCTAACAGAGATAAGATTCACCTTTATCTATTATTCACGCCAATACTGCACCCTGTTGCATGACTGCGCTAGCACGCTGAAGACCCTTGATGTTAACACAAGCAACGCACTAGACATATTAAGTATTTTTGTCAGCAAACTGGGCAAGTATATTATGTATCCTAGACTAAAATAATTTGGTCTGTTTGTCAACGCCAACGAGTCTCGCACTAGTTGCTATCCAGAGAGCCCAGAAATCTTACTACCACGGCTCACCAGTCTAAAAATCGGGGGCATTTATCCCTTTTGCAATGATAAACTCTTCAATAGCGCTAGGTGGACTTTGGAATTTGTCACTCTAACTATGGACTTACAGCTTCTAGCCATTCTCTACAAGTCCAATGTTTTCAACAGAACAAGCTATCCTAGAATGCGCCTACTCACTCTAGTACATGATTTAAAAGAAGCTAATCAACTCGATCATGCAAAGTATATTTACTATTCATTGCGGATTGCTTCTAGCCAAACGGGGCTTCAATTACAAGCCATTAACTGCGTTGACGATTTCGTTGGAAGCTTTTTGCAAGAAGCGCCAATTCAAAGCATTCAACATTTGCACTTTGACAGAGCGATTATTTCCTTGGACTCATTATGCTCGCTGATCAGCTTGCTGTCGTGAATGACGCAATTATCGTTTGCATTCTTGGCCTTTGACGAAAGGTATTCAAAAATAGGTACGAGTGACCTGTGCAGCCAGATCTGTAGCGAATGGCGCATGCTTAGTAAACAGTTGCAGTTTTGCCACATATCAGGCCACGAAAATAATAATGTCGATGACTTGGCAACGCGCGGCATGCTATTGGCATTATTATGCCCAAAGTCTACTCGGTTAATTGTGCACGAGCTGTGGCACAAGGACTTTAACGAGTCCATTGAGAAAGCGCTGAAAAGGGAGCCGTTTGTCAGGCATGCGGAGCAACTAAGTCGCCTTGCCTTTAACGACTCTCTTGGCGTCTGCCAAGAACTTGAGGAAGCTAAGCATTAAAGACGCCTGCCTACGTGTGCCATTGCCATCTTCTTTTATGGCACACGATGTAACGACAATGTAGTTTTTGCTAAACTATTTAAAAAGGCAGAAGGCAAATCAAACTACAGCTAGCAAGCGCAGCCACCTGGAATGCCAGACGTAACCGAGTTGTCAATAGAGACAACGCCCTTCGTCTGCGTAGATTTACGCCAAAGCGACGGAGTCTCCACGATCTTATTCACGAGCTCCTCAACGGCTTGCTGCACGCCAATCCTCGTCTTTGCGCTGCACTCTAGAAACAAGGTTTGGTGTTTGCGCGCGTACTCTGCGCCCTCCTTCCTAGGTACTTGCCGCTCAGACTCCTTGTCAATCTTATTCCCAATAACCATCTTTATAATGTCGTCGTTAGAGCAGTACGTGTTGAGCTCGTCTATCCAATTGTTCAGATGCTCAAAGGACTCGCGGCTACACACGTCGTATACCAAAATGACGCCCTGCGCGCCTCGGTAGTAAGACGACGTCAAAGTTCGGAACCGCTCTTGTCCCGCTGTGTCCCAGATGGTCAGCTTGTATCTAGTGCCGCCCAAGTCGTACAGCTTTACTTTAAAGTCAACTCCTATTGTAGCACTCGTGTCCTCTGGCGGCAAAAAGTGGTCGTCCGTAAACCGAAGCAAAATGGACGACTTTCCTACGTTCGAGTCGCCAACTAGCAGAATCTTGAAAGTCGAAGCAATTTCCGGCGTTGTCTCCCTTTCCATTATGACCGAGCGCAAAAAACAAATAAATAAAGAGTAATCTATAAAAGAGAAATTTGAAGAGAAGAAAAAGGGCTGTAGCGGCGACTGCCAAGAAGCCGTGCAGATGACGGGAGGCATGGTGACGACACGTGCAAAATCGATCATGCACAATAGACCCCACCATTCCGGCAGCTTGGGCTTGAGGTTCTAGACAAAAGGAAAGCACGCATTGAGTGATACGAGTAGAAAATTTTATTTTGGCAGGATGGGCGGGTCAAGGCGGCGAACACAGATAGTCCGGCGAACACAGATAGTCTACTGCTTGATCTTTCTGCCTGCATCGAGGAACTGGTTGACACGCTTCTCAATGTCGATAGCCATAGTGGTGGCGGTCTTGTCCTTGCCATACACATCAATAAACTCGCCATCGGGGTCCATAAAGAACGAGTAGATGGCGTGATCCACCAAGTAGTCCTGTCCCTCGTCGACTCTAGGCGGCTTGCTAAAGTATACCCGGTACGCCTTGCACATTGCGGCGATCTGAGCGACAGTACCTGTCAGGCCAATGAAGCCCGGGTGGAACTGCTGCAGATACTTCTTAATCTCTGCCGGTGAGTCGCGCTGAGGGTCGCAAGTAACAAAGACCAGCTGAACGGCGCCCTTTGTCTTTGGGTTGCGCTCCAAGATGTCCATGGCCTCGCCGATCTTGTCTAGCTCCTCGGGACAGATATCTGGGCAATGGCAGAAGCCAAAGTATATCAACGCAAACTTGCCCAGGAGAGACTTGTTGGTAACTGTGTTTCCATCTTGATCCGTAAGCTCAAAGGGCCCGCCCACATCGGCCTTTCCAACGACCTCTGACTTGTTCTTGTTGTTCTCTCGCTCAACACGGATTTGCTCCTTCTTCACTGTGAAAAAGTAAACAATGCCCGCCGATGAGAGCAAGAAGAAGCCAATTCCTATCGGCGACAGTGGTCCGCTAGAGGGGAAAAGGCTGAGCACGTCCTTTATGCCGCCATCGCCGCCAGGCCTGCTAGATCCGCTGCTGCTACTCTCCTCTTTGGCTGGCTGAGCTTCCTTTGGAGGTTGCTCGGTGCTGTAGGCTCTGTGGAACAACTGCGCACTAGAACAGCGCTGAGATAGCGGGGCGCTAATTGCACTACGCATACCATGCTTAGAGAGGCTGGCGCGAGCGATTCTGAATGCCGAGGGTGAATTCAGAGACCGGCCAAGGAATGCAAAAGTGCGTGAAAGTGTGCCAATAGCGCGCATAGTGTTAAAAAAGGTGGGGAAAAAAGCCTCAGCTGTTGAAAGCTAAAAGATAAAGTGGAAAAGGCGGGAACAGCTGGCGTTGAACGTTGGTGGGCTTATGTCAGGGCTGCAAAATGACCTGATCCATGTCATGATCGAATTATCGGCCATGATAACCGAGCCCTCTCGAGAATAGTTTCAATTTGTGCACTATTTAACAGACGTGGCTATAGCCGCCAACGAGCTACAATAGGGGATTAGGCACGCGTAAAGTAGCTGCTAGCAATACCCGTGGTGTTGGAAATAAAGTTGGGCTGAGCGGCAACGTGAGTAAACAACGAGTACCCATCAGCAGTTCTGCAAGTGGAGTTGTTCAGGCGCCCGCCCTCGCTAACAAGACCGGTAATATACGTCTTTTTGTTTGCAACAACGATAACGCCGGTGCCCGAATCACCCTTGCACGTGGAGTTACCAGGGACGTACTTGTTCAGTGTGCAGATCGGAGGACCGTCCAACGACTGGTATCCAGGAGCAAATGTCTTGCACCCCTCAGCATCGCCAACCCACACATTAGCGGCCTTGAGGGGATCAGGCTGAGAGTTGGGGTCGTTGTTGCTCACTGTATTGCCCCATCCCAGCGCTACCAACGGCTGTTCGGCCGGAATAGCGCCATGTTCTAGCATATCTAAATATACACTATTTGCCTTGATGTTTGAAATAACCCATCAAAGAAATTAGTGGGCAGGTTACTACGATGTGTGACAAGTGCACAGAAAGGCACTAGTTTCCTGCAAACAAGTAGACGGCTTCTATTTATAGTAAGCACCAGCTCAAGATGCTGTGAGTATCATTTCTCGCACGCATTTTCTTAAACAGCAATAAAAAGGCGTGCGAAGCGAGCCGAGCTGGAGCTCTAGCTATCCTCGGGCGGGCAGATCATCTTCTTGTAGTCCTTGATACCCTCGCCAGCAAACTTTGTGACCTTTTGGTCGGCACACACCCACATTTCCGTGCACACCGAGTCAATGAAGCGCTCATCGTGCGAAACTAGCACCACGCCGCCCTTGAATTGCTTGAGCGCATTGGTTAGCGCGTCCATCGACTCCATATCAAGATGATTCGTAGGCTCGTCGAGAACCAAGAAATGCGGCTGCTGCACGGCCAGGCCAGCAAAGGTCACTCGACTCTTTTGACCTCCAGACAGCGTGCTGATCTCTTGCAGGCCAGTCATTCCCGAAATGCCAAAGCAGCCCAAGTGACGGCGATATTCCTCGTCGGAGTTACCCGGATACATCTTCTTCAGGTGGCCAACAGCAGTCAGCGTGAGGTCTAGCTGGTCGACGTGATGCTGCGAAAAGTACGCAATCCTTAGCCGCCCATGACGATGGACCACCCCCGAGGTCGGGTCTAGCGTGCCGATGAGCAGCTTGAGCAGCGTGGTTTTACCTGCGCCGTTGGGGCCAACAATAGCCACGCGGGCATCCATCTGCATGTCGATATTAACCTTGTCCAGGATCTTGCGCTCCAGCGAATAGCTAAACGACAGGTCAGTCATATACAGCACGGGCGGCGATATCGATTCGGGATCGGGGAAGGAGAACGTCACAATCTTATCGTCCTCGGGCTTTTCCAGCTCGGGCATCTTCTCTAGGATCTTGATCTTCATCTGGGCCTGAGCGGCACGGTTGGCATTGTACCTCCAGCGGTCAATGAAGTCTTGCAAATGAGCGCGCTGCTGCATCTGCGACTCGTACTCGCGCATCTGGTTCTTGCGACGCTCCTCGCGAGTCGACCAGAACGACTGGAAGTTGCCACGGTACTGGTCGAGCTGCTCCGAGTGCTGGTGCACAATGTCCGTAGCAACCTCGTCCAGAAACTCTCTGTCGTGCGAGACAACCAGCAGCGTGCTGGTCCAAGTCTTCAAGTACCTTTCTAGCCAGACAACAGCGGGAATATCCAACATGTTGGTAGGCTCATCGAGTAGCAGCAGGTCTGGGCGGCAGAACAGGGCTCGCGCCAGCGACAGCCGCATGCGCCAACCACCAGAGAAGCTCCGAGTGGGTCTTTGGAAGTCGAGCGTACTGAACCCAAGACCGCTCAGAATTTCGCCAGCCTTTGCCTCGGCCTTGTCCGACTCGATCTCAGTCAGCTTGGTCATGATGCCGTTCAAGCGATCACCCATCTCGTTCTTCTTTGCGTCAATTTCGTGCTTGGACATTACCTCGCCACGATCGTCCAGAGGCGACGGCGCATCGAGTCTCTTGAGCTCCTCGTTGATTGAAGCCTCGTCGCGCAAGAGCTGCTCGCGGAAGATATCGGCCTTGAGCACGGAGCGAATGGCGGGTGTGTCATCACCAATCATCTCTTGCTCGACAAACAAGATGCTGATATAGGTCGGTACCGCCAACTCGCGATGAGCAATGTTGCGCAATAGCGTGGATTTGCCGATACCGTTCCTGCCAATAAGGCCATAGCGACGACCATAGACCAAGTGAACGCTAGAGTTGGTAAGGATGCGCTTTCCGGCATACGAGATATCGAAACCCTCCAGCTTGATGTCCTTGATCTTATCGCGACTCAAAGTGTAATCGAGAATCGGGTTGACACGCATCAGCAGGTCGTCATCGTCTAGCGGGTTCTCGTTGATCAGCTTGGATGCCTCGTAGCGCGACGACTTTAATCCGCGCTTCTCTATCTTGGCGGCAATTCGCTGCTCGGCCTTGCGCAACTTCTTTACGTCGACCTGGCTGGCCACAGTCCGGCCCTTAGCATGCGCCAAGTCAGTGGTGCCTGCCTGTGCCTTGGCAGCCTTGTCAATCTGCGCCAGCTGGGCGGCCATATTCACGGGTGCTGCCAGTTTGGAGATGGCGGCGCGCTTCTGCGGATTGGCTTGCTGCGCAACCTCAGTCAGCATTTGCGAAAACTGCTCGCATAGAGTGGCTACCTTTTTCTCGTCGCTGGCTGCATCCTCGAGCATGGGCTTAATAAGGTCTTCAATCGGATCCTCACTGCTGTCTCTCTCGCCCGACAAGGCAATAGCTGTTGCTGCGTCATTCAGGTAGCCCTGGATATACTCGACAATGATTTCGTCGATATCGGGAACATGTGCGCGAAGGAGCTTTTGAATCTTGCTCTGGTCTAGGCACTCTGCCATTTTATCTATAGCAAATTGAAAAAAAATAGAATACGATGAAACCAAAGCTCAAAGAAAAAGTTGTCAAAGGGCGCAAATTACTCCAAGGCTGCGGCCACCAAAAGGATTAATGTTTATCAGATCAAGCCTGGCCCAAGAAAAACGCCAACTTTTTAGTGCCCGCAGATACGCTCGCTTTACTCTTGCCTCTTCTCGCCCCTTTGAATTTTTCTTGGTAATGCCTGCGACTGAAATGGAGCAGCCTGCTGAAAAACGTCAGCGCAGCGACAAGCCCGCTGCTTCTCCTGCTCCGCTAGTGAGCATAAACCCGTGGTACCTTACATCCGACTTTACTGTACCCTTCCACGACGCCTTCACATCGTCCCTGTCGTCTACCTACACACACGCTTCGCCCAGTGCTGACGCCTCGGGTACAATTGTAGCTCACCCATTTCACACAGCCAAGCTCCAGAACATCCTACCGCCTGCTTTTCTCTATGCCCTCAAACAGGAGCTCGCCACGCTGACCTGGCACGAGAGATCGAACGATCTCTACACATTCCACCAGACCGATGACCTAGCGCTCAACCCGCTGACCCACATCAAGGCGCTCCGCGACTACTTGGCTAGCGACCAGTTTGTCACGCTAATGGAGACCCTGACCGGCACGCAGTTGGCGCGTGGGCATTTGGATATGGCTGCACAGAGGTATAAAAAAGGGAACCACCTTTTGTGCCATGACGACGATGTGCATAGAGGTCAGATGGCTCGCCGTATCGCCTATATCATTTACTTGGTTGATGAGCAGTGGGCTGAGGAGGACGGCGGCGCACTGGGACTGTATTCAAATGACTCTGAGGGCCAGCCCGGGGAGGTGGTGGCGAGGCTTTTGCCAGAGTTTAATTCTATGGGCTTCTTCCTAACGGGCCTGGTGTCTTTCCATACGGTTGAGGAGATCACTGTCAAGGATGCAAATCGTGAGCGTTGGTCTGTTACTGGGTGGTTCTATGGCCCTACTGAGTCGCTGGTCGCTCAGGAGCATCCGCCACTTTCACCTTCTTTGTTGCCTGCGCTCTTGCCATTCAATGAGGACCCCACGGAATGGTCGCAATGGGTTAACCCGGAGTACTTGTCGGAGAAAAGCCAGGGCCAGATCCAAGACATGTTCTTGAACCAGAGCAGCGTCCAGCTTCAGCAATTTATCGCTCCCGATGTCTACGCTCAGATCCTGGCGGAATCCGATTCATGGTCCACTGCCACGCTTCTGGGCCCGCCCCATCTACGCCGCTACCTGGAGGCTGTCCCGCCGCCCGCGTCTAAGCTCAGCACTCTTCTCGTGTTTCTCCGGTCTTCCAGTTTTGCGCGACTCCTTGCCAAACTCACATCTATCGACACTGTGGCTGCATCCCAGCAACTACGCAGATTTGAGCATGGCCATTACACCCTGATACACGATGAAGTCCAGGAGTCATTCGGCCTGGACGTGACTCTCTCCCTGCAGCCCACGCAAATGGAGTGGGAGGACTCGTGGGGCGGTGCAACGCACTATATAGCTGACAAGGATGAGTTGCTGCGTATTACTCCCGAGGCCAACTCTTTGTCCCTGGTGCTTAGAGATGAGGGCACGCTAAGGTTTGTCAAGTTCCTGAACCACATGGCCCCTATGTCTCGCCAAGAAGTAGCAATGGTTTTTGACATTGCGCCATCCGATAGCGACAGCGACGAAGAGTAAAAAAATATTTTTTGAATAAATTACTACCGATAATTGTGCTTTGTTGCTGGTGTTCTTCGCATCGCTGACAAGGATGGCTGCTGGCTTTGAGGCGTCAGTCCGATTCGCGGAGTTACTGGCCCATCGGCTAGTCGACGAATGCTCTGTGGGTTTGTTACGCGAATAGGCGTTCTCGGGTCGCTCTTGAACCAGCAGCCACGGGCTTGCTCACCAGAATCAACTAGCGTCTGCTCTCTGTAAATGTATTCTACTCCGCTCATAGCACCTCTCGCCACGTTCGTACTGCCGTCGTCACCAACCGGCGGGCGACTAGGCGTCACAGTGTCACAGATATTTGATTTCAAGCCACGCACTGGCGTAACAAGGACAAAGTCATCCCCCGCATCCTCATGTCTACGTTTCTTAACCGACTGATCGCCACGCTCGCCGTCCTCCCGCAAGCGCACTTTCAGTAGCTCATGGTCACGACGCTCATTTGTCAGATCACTCTCAATACACGTCAGTCGTTTGCGCAAGTCAGCCGCCTCCTTCCGACTCTCAACAAGTTGCAAGTCCCAGTGACAGCGATGCTCAGCCAGAACATCTTCGGCCTTTGTTGACTCGTCCAGTTTCCTCAGCAAGTCGCTCAGGCGAGCTTCCAATGCCCGATTGCTATTTAGAAGCAATCGCTCGCGCTTCTTGCTTTGCCCAACCTCGTCCACCAGGTCCTTGCACCGCTGCTCCAATCCCCGATTAGCTGCCTCCAATGCTGCTCTCCTATTCTCGTTGGCGTTGCCATCGGTGGCCACGTGCAAAGCCTGCTTAGTCTGGTCGTGCTGCTTGAGCTCGCCATCCAAGCGCAATAGCAGTGACTCTACCGTGGTCTCCAGGCCACGACACTTGCCAAGAAGATCCGTGCGCTCGCTACTGACTATGGTCAGAACTTGCTTAGTCTCGTCCAGCTTGCCACTGGTTTCGGCAAGCTCGCTAGTAACCAAAGAGATCTTGCTGGCCACACACCGTACCCGCTCCTTGAGCCCCTCTATTTCCTCGCTGCTCGTAGAGCGCAGGGCTTCCATCTGCTGCTGTAGATCATCGATAGTCTGAGAATACTCGCTGTTTTCCCGCTCTAGCCGTGTGACTGAGCTCTCCAACTCGGACTTTTCGGAAGCAGTCTGATTTAACTCGGCACTAAGCTTGAAGATCTGCGTATTCAGCGCTGTTTGCTTAATAGCCGAGTCGGCCTGAAGTTCGTAGAGTCGATCGACCGCCTGGTCGGCCGGTTCAACACTATCGTGGGTTTCCAATTCAATCGCCCGGACAACTCCCTCCTCGTCGCTTTGACCATTGGCCGAGTCAGCTGGCGTAGTAGGACCCGTGTAGGACTCGTTAGCCCAGGCCGCATCGCAGCTAGTCGATATTTCGTCGACGATACTCAATGAGCGATCAATACTTTGGCTGATAGCCATGTGCATCTCAAGCAACGATGGCTTCGAGGCGTGAGTGGGAGGCAGCGGAGGACGCTGGTAGGCACTATGAGGCGGCGACACTGGCTCGGTAACCGTCATAGACTCGCTTACCGAACTACCATGCTCTCTGTTCAGAGCTAGCATCGCACTAGCCACTGAGGCCATTTGGTCGATCCCTGGAGTATTTGGGCTAGCAAGCTGAAGATACTGAGAGCTAGACAAAGGTTGACGTAGGCACTCTCCCATTTCGTAGTCGCCATCTTCGCATTCTTCCTCATAGCACTCGCCTTCGCCATAGTCGCCTCCATCATAGCCGTTTTCAGCATGGTCTTCTTCGACATCTGATGAACCAATAGTAATCGGGTCGTGCTCAGTACCAAATCCACCAGCGGCGGCAAGCTCGGGCTGGGCTATGTCTTGCAAGTTCCAGGCCATACGGTCCGCCAACCACTTGTCCTGAACATCATCAGCCGGTAGCTCCTCTTGCTCATGCTCGAAGCCTGGATAGTACTCCAATTCTTCGTCTAGCTCGGCGTGATTGGACATCCACTGGTCAAAGTCAGCTCCGGATAGCGTCACGTTCTCTGTATATTCAGACCCCATGAATTCGCGGGTCATATCATCAGCTCCCGCTTTGTCTTCGTCGCTGTCGGTGTGCGCAAATGTGTCTACGCGTCCCTGAGTGAGCAAAGCCATGGCGTCTTCCGTAGCCTGAGTCAATGCTTGTGATTGCTGCCAGGCAGGACCAGTTCCCGCAGTAGCAGCAGCAGCAACTTCCTCTTCAGCAGGTGGTGGTGTTAGCAGCTGGTTGCCACTCATTCCCTAGAAGCGCGATTAATTGACAAAAGTACGTAAAATGCCGTAAACAAAAAGAAGTAAATTGAACCAAACCGAAAGCAGAAGTACCAAACTATCCGTCTCTGTTCAAAACTGTGGTGTCTATTTTCATCAATTGGCCATGATCTGATCAAGGGCTTTTAGCATCCCTTGTAGACGGGCTTGCGCTTTTCCTTGAATGCCCGCAGCCCCTCAAGCCGGTCTTCCGTGGGGATGACCTGGGCATAGCAGAGCTGCTCAATGTCAAGGCCAGTCGCTGGATCCACGGAACTAGCATGATCAATAGACCGCTTAGCCATACGCACAGCAATCGGCCCGTTCGGCAGAATTTCGCGAGCCCATTCCAGTGCACGTTCATAGCCCAAGCCGTGCTCCTCCGCGCCTTTCTCATCCCCAATCTCAGCAGACTCAGCGACATCATTGACAATGCCCATTGACAAAGCAGGGATTGGCCTAAGCCTATGAGCAGTAAACACCAGTGCCTTTGTTTGCGAAGGGCCAATAAGCCTAGTAAGTCGCAATGTGCCTCCAGCACCCGGAATAATAGCCAAAGACGTCTCAGGGAGCCCTAGGATAGCACGAGGACCAGCAATCCTCAGGTCACAGCACAGCGATAGCTCGAAACCGCCGCCTAGTGCCGCTCCATCCAGTGCAGCAATGGTGGGCTGGGGCAATGACTCTAGCTCCTTAAACGCTGTCTTCATGCTATATAGGAAGCGCTCCACATCAGAGGGCGACATTGTCGCGCGCTCTTTGAGGTCAGCGCCAGCACAAAACACGCCAGGGACTGTGCTACGCAGAATCACTACTCGTGCCTCTCGGTCGCTGCGTATTTCCTCTAGGGCCCTGCGAAAGTCAGAGACTAGGCTGCGTGATAGCGCATTCTTGGCCTTGGGCCTATGCAACGCGAGTGTTAGAATGCCTTGGTCGGTGCCCGTGTGCCGTATTAGTTGCACCTCCTCTTGGCTGGCTGCCTCAGTGGCCACCCACTTGCGTTGAGTAGATAGCCTGCTGCCAACAGTGAGCGGCGATAGCGAGGCCCAGAAAGGTGTTGGACGAGAGACCAAAGTGCGAATCATTAGTAGCGATAGTGAAGGATAGTTAGAGCAAGCAAAGGCAAGAGTCTTGCAAGTTCCCAGAGATGCCACTTGGCGCTTGGTAGCCGCTGGCAATGTTCCCACGCTCTTTCTCCAGATCCTTTTCGGAGATTGCCTGCTAATCTGAGAGCACCAAAATTAGTGCTACTGTTACACGTGGCCCAGCACAACGTGAAAGTCCACCTAGTCATTTCAGCTGCGCAATGAGCAGCATAACACTGCCTCATTGAAACTGACAGGCAAGGCTTGCTTGCGTTCTTCACAGAAGACTATGGAAACCCCTTGTAAACAGCAGTTAGCTGCGGTCTAAATATAGGCCACTTTTGTTCTCACTTTTCTACGCTCAATTATTTACGTTTTACTCTTGCACACTCGTTAATCGCCATCAACAAATGACTCTAACTTTAAGGTATCCAATTCGCACATATAGACTGGCATAACACGTAGATGCCTTGGGCCTTGTGCATGCCAGAGAACGGCACATAATGGGCATAGTAAATGTCTGCGCCCGAAACCTCTGTTACTCCCTCATTCCAATGTAGACTTTTCTCGTCACCTTTAACATGTGTGTTTCCAGAGTGGACATGTTGGATAGCAGCGAGTATAGTCGGCCAGATCGCGATTACGAGCCCATGATCATAATCGCAAGATTATGATCACAAGTGGCTATGGCAGCGCTGTTAAATACGGCGCTACGGGGCATTAGTGGTATGAGATCTCTTCAGTTATTTCAACTCGCATTTTTAAGATAATTATTATATATAGGATCTAGTCTAAACCCGCATAGTACTATCTAGCAGGACACTTGCTTCTTTTAGCCAGTTGACGGGTACTGGTTGTATTGCGTGTTTTGGTAAGAGGCTCATTCTAGATCATTGTCGACAATCAAGCCCTTGTTCAGCCACCTAGCGCCGATTTCTCCATTGCCAAAATACATGTAATTCTCTAGAAAATAGATATGCCTAAAATGGAGAAACCTGCGTACTGTGGATTTTTAAGCTGCTCGCCCAATTTGGAAGTTTGGCACGGTGAACAATCAAAGCGGAATAAAGTAGAACCATGCACCCTATACCTTCTACCGTTTTGGAAAGGACCTAGTATCTGTTGCTGGCCACTACGTACCATGGATGTCATTGAGGCATTCTCTGTGCTCTCCGCTAGATGAGTGGAGCAACCGGCTGTTTGTAGCCTTAAGAAATTGGGAGTTTTTCTCTTGGCTGACGTGCTGATGATTATCGATGAGATACGTAATCTTTTAATTCTAGTGGAGGATATGTAGAGGCGTCGTCATATGGCAATGGCGTATTTGCCCCTCATGTCATCTGACGATAGAGTGCAGGCTTTAACGCATAGTCAGGCCTCGGTGATTGATAGGCCGGAATCACCTTTGGTTGGCCAAGAAAAATTAAGGGCTAGGCGAAAACTTCAAGCTAAAGCAAATGCATGTGAGTTGCTCTAAGCCGCGAGAGGCTTATGTGCCAGCCAAGCTGTCAGACGTCAGAAGCCCAACACCCCATGCGGACGCCTTTAGGAGCAAGAAAAAGTATCTACTTTTCTCCTCTACAAAAAAGAAACAAAAAAGTCGTCTCCTCACTTGTTTTTGCTATCAATTACTTCAATACTGCCGAATACTCCCTGTTTTCGGAATCATTTTTCGGCCCTGCTTTCAATAATCGGTCGGCAAAAACGTATTACTCACAAAACACATAGCGACTCCTCTGAACTATGAATCGCAAGCGCCGTGCACCTACTGATACGGAACCTTACACCAGGAGGAATAAGCAGGTCCACAACAGCGACCTACTTGTGGAAGATCGCAGTACGGGCAGTGCAAGTAGTTGCACAAGGTTACGGAACAGACTAGCTACTCGTGACACAGCCGCTAGCCAGCTTGTTCTTGCTGTAGACAGTATCCCTGCAGAGCCTGTTTCTCCGCCGTTGCCCGAGGATGAAGCCGCCCAAGTCTCTACTCCCAGCAACGACCACTTGGCATCCATTGGCGCTGTGCAGCACAATACCAACCAGAATAGCGCCACCCAGGAAACCCTTGTTGGCAGGCCAATTTCATATGGTTTTTGTAGCCTTGCGGGCTTGCCTAGGGCAGGGACTCTGTTGGATAGTACTATGTGGGTTTAGAATAAACCCTATATATAATTATCCTAAATATATGAGTTAAAATCACCCCAGAGATCTCGCACCACTAATGTCCTGTAGCGCCATATTTAAACAGCGCCGCCATAGTCACTTGTAATCATAATCGCAAGATTATGATCATGGACTCGTAATCGCGATCTGGCCGACTATACTCGCTGCTATCCAACAGACTCCATCCAAGGTACCAGGGTATCTGCCTACACCGTCGCCATTATTGACTGCGGAATTGACTGCTCCCGTGTCAGCCCCAGGTAGTGCCCAAGTCTTATCGTCACCCTCCTTGCAGCCCTACTTGGTGCCCGCCACCACAGCTCGGAATAGGCTAAATAAGCCCTCGATGGCCTTTAAATACGCGATTTACAGGTAGGTTAATTGCGAGTGCAAGTACTGTGCTTGTGCTTATAGCTGCCCCACTAACCCTACGACTCCTTGCAACGCACTTTTTTGTTGCTTTAGAATTGTAAGCAATGAGGACAATTGGGCTTGGATAAAATGGAACGAGACTGGCGACAGGCTGCTGATAAGAAGTTGGGATTTTCTTATCAACACACTTATTGATCTTGGATTTGGAGCCACAGAGCGAACATCCGTTATGAAGAATCTCTATGCTTACGGATTCAAGCTAGAGTCGGATAGCTGGTGCCGCGTGCCGGACGAAAATGGAATTGAGTGGTGTATCCTGCAGCATGATATGTTTGTGCGTGGGCACCCGGATCTCTTGAAGGATATAAAGCGCACCAACCCACCCCAACGCCAACGCTAAAATTTTTTCCATTTATTTTGCAATAACAATAGACTTTGCTGCTCAGTATTTTAAATTCTCTTCTAAAATGATTTGAAACACACCAGTTGGAGTTTATTATGACATGAATAGCACAATTAAACTGGAGACTAATGTATCCAGTTTCTCTGCCGCCTTTAATGGATTCTTGATACCTAGCCACTTTGATATTTTACCACAGCTTTTTCTTTTACAAGAAATATGGTCTTCCTCGTTGTCCACAAATAAAGTATTGCCTCTATGTAGCACCGTGCTGTGTCCACATCTCTACCAGTGACCTCCCTGCAGATCCACCAATTCAGTTGCGTCCCCTCCAGGGTGTGGCTCAGGCCCCAATGGCTTTATGCTTGGGAAATCTGTCGATGAATCCATGTGCATCAGCACAGGAGCCATGTTAAAAATAGAGCATGGCAACACGGTCAGTAACTGCGCCGGGTGAAAATCACTTGGCAATGCACGACTTGCGCATGTTTGCACAAAAACGGTCAATGTACGCCACATTGGCGAGCTTTCGCAATTGTCCAACCCGGCCCGTGCAAACCACTCATTGCCAAAAATTGGACTGTGAGTCACTCACATTGACAAGAGGTTTTCCCTTATAAAAAGTAGTATTGGCTTGAATCGATTTTGTCTTCTCACTTTCAAATCTGTTGCTTGCTCATTGCCTGCTTTACGTAAGCCTTACTTGACTATCCCCTTGTTATTACAAATAACCAGTTTGCCAAATATGCCGTGGGTTTACAGGTGTCCCGACTGTGGTTCTGATTTTCGTCATTTCGAACTATATCAAAGACACCAATACTTGGAGACTGGAGATACTAGAAATGCCAAGAGAAGCAGCTATATGTGGATCCCTTGAATAGTCCATGGCCAAGGTCAAAAACCTTCAGGTCGTCTCAGCCTTTGTCTTTGATATAGTTGTTTGCAATAAACACATTCAGGCCATTCTTGATACTTCAGCAGCAACTACGCTCTATTTAAGTGACCGCAACGCCTTAAACGCTTCTATTGGGTTTTGAGCTCTCTGTATACTAGATGGCCAATAGATGCAGTGTATGGTCTAAATGGGTCGTTAAATCTGGCAGTTGTTGCAGATGGACCCTAGAGCTGCTGCACGTCAGCACTTGCTGAAAAAGAGCAATGGAGTAGGGACGGCCCTTGCCTTTTAGTGCGTGTCAATGTTAAGGCTATACAAAGTACGGGACCGTCCTTCTAGATACCCGACGACCTTGCGCACTATGAGCAGAGGCAGTGTTTAAAACAAAGACGGCAATGTCATGGTCGTAATAGCGACAAATACAAGAAAAATGCTAAACAGACTGAAAAATGCAAGACAACAGATGAGCCATTGTGCTAAAGAGAAAGAGAACTACCACTTTTTTCGAGCCACGCAAATTTCAAACCAAGGATCAGGATCAGGATCTCTCGAATCAACAAAAGCTAGACTGACACAGCTTGTGCCGAAGAGCTGGGAGATGCTCACTTAACCAACTCAAGCAAGGGGAGGCGTAGCCTGCGCTATGAAGCAAGCCCTTGTTCAACTTCATCAGTATGCGATAAACCCTTTACCAATAATTGAAAGGTTTATGTTTTTATTACTGGACATGTCAAGAATACGAAAAAAAAAAATAATTAAGTGAGAAGAGAAAACGATATGATGGTACAATTCGTAGATCGCTTGGGTTGCATGGGAGTGGTGGTAAAGAGCGGAGCGCAAGAACAGACTGGTGACTGCACAGGCTTTTTTGGGGTGATCACCAGCCAATGCAAGCAAACGGTGAGGGCCGAATTTTATAAGCCGCAGATATCAGTGCTGCCAAGGCCAGCGGCAGCCCTAAATGTCCGAGCGGCGATTTTTGGTGGTGGTGACAGTGGCCAAAGAGGGCACTTAGAACACCTCAACCTTGGAGACTTCGCCATCATCATCGATGATTAAGACGTCAAACTGGCTGGCAAATACGGGGGCGACGGGGGCAAACATGTTTGAGAGCGAGTAACTTGGCTTTTGTGGATTAAAGAAGCGGTTGCTTGATAGAGCTGATGTTGAGTGTTGGTAAGGATTGGAGGTGAACGACCAACAGCCTTTCTTTTATAGCCGAGAGAGAGAAAAAGGAGACCAGCCAGGCGCGTTAGACCGCCCAAAAAGCGATGTGCGCGTTTGTAGTGGCAAAAAAGTGTAGATTAGTTTGCAAAAAAGAAAGGCAAAGAGATTCGATTTCTAAAACAGGAATGAAAGACATAGAGGTCTTGCAAAACGACGAGGCATAAAGAAACATGACACTCCCTTTGCCCCAGCGCCAACCCAAAGGATCCGGGCTGGAAAAGAAGGTACTAGTAATGTACTAGTAAGAGAAGGATGAGCGATAGACATTGCCAGCGTTCAAATTGCATTTACCTCAAGGCAGCCCAGGCAAAGACCAAAAAAAACCGATGGTGCTCTTTTGCCCATTAGCGTTCGCAAATGCATCCATGCATATGTAAACGGGGGATATTTGCTTTAAAACCTGCCAGTCTTGTGCATTAATTGAACTCTGACCAAAGGCGTTGCTGTAAATCTTCACGCACCAGCAGCCGAAAAAAACAAGCACGCCAGACTGAATGAGCTGTTTCCTCTCCCCTGCACATGCGCTGTCCAAGTCCGCAGTCCGCCTACGCCCCAAAGGAGGCGTCTCACTCTGGGTCCTTTTTGGCTCCCGCTCATCGTTCGCAAAGCGATGCAGCCACCACACACTTTTCGCCCTACAGCTCCCTCCGGTGGCACACACTAGCTTTGTGCTTTGTCTTTAGCCACACATCCGTTTACACCGCGCATTGACTGGTGCGTCGATCACAAAGTGGCGAGTAAGAGACGTGGCCCACTTGCTGCAGTGATGTGCGGGCGGGCGTAACTCACGACTCGTACGAGTGGTGCTTGCCATACTCGGCTCTCACAGGTGGCATGCGCGTGGGCATAGGGGCGCAAAAAAGACATGTAATGGCCGCCTTGCAGCGCGTTAATTGGGCAAGTTATATTTACCACTAATTGCGCGCACATTGTCGTCTCTTTTCTCCCTACCCCACTTTCCCACCCCCGTGGAGCTGCATGGCTTGCCCTTTGTTCTGTGTGGAAGCATTGATTCGCTTATTCGTGGTGCAGACACGACTTTGAGAGAGACACTGCATCCATGCTGTGTGACAGTGGCAGCAGGCTTAATTGAGTCAAGATTTGCTAGGTGTCAAATAGTGCGTTCTCGGTATACCTTTGGTAAAGTATGAAGGGAAAAGCCCGGATGAGGGGGGAAAGAGATGGCATAATTTCTTTTTGCCTAATTTGAACTAATTGCACCTGATGCACAGCGTTGCTCATTCGCAACTCTTGTCAATCCTTTTCTGGATGTCGGTGGTGCCAGTCCTCAAAGCCAACAGCTGGTTAAGGATTCTGTCTTTGCTGCCAATGGCTAGGCATTGCTAGACACTACTACAAAGGCTGCATGTAAAGTGCCTGATGCCTCGCGGGATTGGAGTAGGCACAAATGTGACAGCGATAACACCGAAATCATAAAGCGCCTCCTGTCCTTCAAGCGCCACATGCACTGCAGACCCCTGGCCCGCCACTCTGGATAGCACTCTTAGAAGCGCATCAAAGCACATGGCGCTATGCGAAAGGGGAAATGTGCCATGAGCGAGCTGCCAAAGCTACTATCAAAATCAGCTTGTCTGTTAGCAGCAAATGATCCTTAGAAAAAAGGCATAAACGAGAATTGGACGTACCAGTGCATATCATAACGGTGGTAAAATTGACAAGTGCAAAGTGGTAGAGAACAAATGAGTGTGCCGGGCGCTGCCTGCGTTTATATTGGCCTCGTCTCTGTTCACCAGCCAGAGCGCTAGTAGATATTGCACACCTCTAGACACAAGACACCCGGCATACTAGCGCCCAAGGCCCATGCCAGAAAAAAGGACGCACCTTTGCCACACAATAAATCTAGATTATCGCTCTTGGTAATCTCGGTATTATCATTCAAAGGAGAATCGGCAAGCTCCAATCAGCTAATCGTAGGTAAAAAAGTTCACGATCGGCCACGCTCATGCAGCAAGAGAAACTTGGCTCACATGCGTGTGGCTGGAAGGCTCAGCCACAGAGCGCAAATGAACAATTCCACTCGCCACAACAATGCACCGAGGGACCAGGACAAGGTGCTTGCAGTGATCATCCGTGTCCTCGTGCATACTCCCCGTGTTTCCGCCACACCTCAACACTCGCCACGGGGCCATCCGCCACAATGAAATAGTGCAATTGGCCGTACTTGCAGCAAGGAAGACACAGGAACACGCACAAAAACCGGATTGTGCCTACACATGGGTCGTTGCGCATGCGGGAATATGCACTTTGCCACAGCTGCTGACACATGCATGATTATTGCTTGTGCCATTGAGTATGAAGGTACTAGCCACATGACAATCGCGAATTACCTAGTCTGCACTTGCACTCATGTCTGCGTGCATCGCATGACACAGCCAGCGAGTGAATTGTGCACTTGCCCGCTTATATGCAGCGGAGTCCTGCACCTATTTGCCTGTCCCGCGTGTGTGTGTGACTCAAACAATTGCATTGGCAGCGGAAGGTAAAGCGCATTGGCGGTATGACTCAAACTGCTCCCCAGAAAAAAGTTGGAGCTGAGGAACAATGCACATACACAGCCTTGGCCAAAGGCAAAGCTGCTTACTGCAACAAAGACAGCATTGCTATGGCTACAATAGTAATTGTCGCTCAAAGCACATCGCTCCAAAAATAGACCAAAAAGTGGGCTACTTTAGATATGGCCTAATAGATACGCTCATGTGCAAGCCCGGTTGTACGGGCTGACATAGACAGTGGTCCATGGGCCAGCATTCTCGGCTGTTTTTTTTGTGGACTTGTGCTGAAGCAGATTGGAGTGCCACCAGATAGACACCAGTCAATCAGCAATCGCACATTGCTTTCATATCTGCATTTGGTGCGTTTCTCACAGACCTTCCCAGGCGCACAGCCAGTGCATCTTTCGGAATCTCAGGCGTTGTATTTTGTGGATGCAGCTTAAATGTCCCCCTTCACCTCACATGTCCGCAAGACTACCAATATCAGCAAGTTCCTGTCCCCGCATGCCTGTTATTTGCTTTCTTGCTCGGTGGACAAGGCGAGTGAGACGCATGGGCTGCGTCAGCCTTACATGACCGGCTTGACGTGCATCAACCCGGCTATAGGAACAATCGCCCTGGATTGACATCCCACTTGCCCCTTGAGAATGCGCGTTGCATATGTATGCTCCCTATCGTCTCCCGTTTTTATTTGGGCACAGGTCATGAACAGACACAGGAACGGAATCCAGCAATAACAAATTAAAAATAAGCTGCCAGAAAAGAGAGCAACACACGCCGTTGGCGCTTGGGCAACAATTTTTTTTTTAGACTGCCCAATTGGTGTCCCAGCCAGGGGGGTGTTTGCTCTATTGTGCATTTCGTGACCTGGAGGCTCCTTCGAAGGGGGCAGCGCTGCCATTCATTTATAATTCCCGGGCCCTGGCCTCTCCTGCCACTACGCTGCACAAGTACACATCCCTCTCTACTTTTTTCTCTCTCATTGTACAATCATCAGCAACCTGTGCCCCTGCCTATCAACTCTATTACGTCAATTGCCAATACCAGCCATTGTACAATCTCGGCCGTCGCTGCTGGCTTTCAACACAAGGGCTATTATTCAACACTCCGGTCATCTGCACGCCCACACGCACCACAGCTTGCACACGTCCTCAGCCAAGAGCACTCACAGCAAGCTCATTTGTGCACCGCTTACGTACCACAGCCAGCACCAGGTTACATTCAATATTCGGCCATGCAAAACAATGCGGCGCACCCTTATGCAGGCGATCAGCGCGAGCAACAGGCATTGCCTCCAGCGGGGAGTGGCTACTGGTCGCCCAGTCATGCGTATTTGACGATGCCACCCCTGTCTATGAATGCCACGGCGCAGACCACGCCGTCTCGAGTTTCGCCACAGGTGATTCCCGATGTGGCGTCTATAAAAGGGCCGCTTTATTCTGAGGTCTTTGTGGAAAACTCGCCTAATTTTGACACCATCTCTTCTTCCAAAGTACCCACCGACAGCAGCAGTGCCATCTTCACTCTGACTCAGGATTCCAAGGTGATGGAACGCAAAGTGCGCCAGTTTTACTCCGCCGACGGCACCTCCTTCATCGAGCATGTCCCGGGACACTGCTTGGTGTTTATCCCCAACACAACCAACGTCGACTACGTGTTCCGCGAGCTGCGCAAGGCCCGCCAACCCAAACCCAAGCCAAAGCCAAAGGACCGCTCACCCAAGCCCACGAACGCTTTCATCAAGTATCGCAACCACAAAATCGACGATCTCAAAAGCATGCACCCCGATATCAGCCAGACCGAGATCTCGCGCATGGCCGGCGAGTGCTGGAGGACGGAGCCACTCGAGGTCAAAAACATGTTCCAAAGAAGGTACCAGGAGGAGAAGCGCATCTACGACATGAACAAGGCCAAGCGCGCCCGCACAGACGGCGACATGGGCTCCGATGCCGAGGTTCACTCTGACGGACAGAGCTCGTCGTCTCCAGGCCTACTTGGCTCGCCAGCATTGCGCGCCGTACCCCAGGACACCAATGGCCTTGGTCTTGGTCTCGGCCTGGGTGGTAACAGCGTTGGCCCCGCGGGCTTTAACCCAGGCCGCCGCCGCAGTCACACTCTGCCGCCGGGCGGGTTCTGCCGCTCCGGTGCAAAGCGCCGCATCTCGCAAGAGCTCCGCAAGCACCTGGCCACTAAAAGTAACAATGCGTATCTCTCAGCAGCTAATGCCTACAACGGCCTATACGCCCCCGATACCAATGTGCAGCCACTCCCTCCCAGCTACGAGTTTACATTCACACCGCCGCAAGTCGGCACTCCAGCATCGTCCACAGTGTGTATGGACCCCAGCCCGTTTATGCCTAGCGAGGTGTCGCCCATGCTCATGCCGCTCAACCCGAACTTCCCCATCGCCGAGTTCTCTGGCGCCGTACCTCCCACCCAAAACCTGCACCACCACGCGCGCTCCCTCTCCAGCATCCCCACTGGCCTCCAAATCGACACGTCGGCGTTTGCTAATGGTGTGGCCAGTGGATTCGAGTCCTATGACCACACCGCCGTACACAGCAGCTTGGCAAAGTCGCTGGCAGAGTCGCAAATATCAGCTGGTCTGTCCATGATCGACACCTCTGCTTTGAGTGCGTTTTCGGTTGCTGACACCATGCCCATCAATGCGTTCGCCGGTGGATACTTGACCGCCGACGCCGTCACTACTCCCATGGCCACCACTGTCAATCCCTGGCCCTTGCAGCACTCGTACGCGTTGATGCCCGACAACTCGTCGGCCTTTAACAACAACACCAACTTGCACTAGTGCTTCCGTACATTTATCTTGCCACTCTTACCTTAGACTATAGTTTTCGCTTTCTACATATTTTCTCTCGCCTCTATACATACTGCTTTGTACACCTCACCACTCGCAAAAAGAACAATGCATTTCATAGTGCTCAAAGTCGTCGTATTAAAAAAAGAGAGCGACACTTTTAAAAAGAGTCAACAGCCATCTTCTCGCCTTGGCTGGGAGCAATTTCGTTGTACATGTACTCGTCTTGGTAGTCCTTCAGATACTGGACCGAGCGAGCCTCGTCAAGGAACAGCGAGTAGACCCGCTTAATATCCACCACATCGACCTTTGCCACCTGGCGTTTCTGAGCAACTAGATGCCCCGTAGAGATAAGGTGGATAGCATAGCGCAACGAAGTCTCCGTAGCCACCTTTGTCAGCACGGCCAACGCATCCTCCGTCATGTCGACCTCTTCCTCATCGCAGCGGATCTTTAGGATCTGTCTAATGTCGTCCTCGCTGTACGCCTGGGTCGAGATGATCAGCAAGCGGTCCAAAAAGTCAATTGGCACTCCATGCGGCGACTGGTAATTTGTGCCGCGGATGCGTGACATGCCGCGGTTCGACGCCATGATGACCACTGGCGCCATGGTATCCTCAAGGGCCCGATTCAAGAATGAGAAGCACTCCATGTCAAGCATATGGATCTCGTCGATAAACAGAACCTACAACAATTTCCCAATTGTATAGACCAAGTTAGCATTACCATATGTCGCAAAGGCTATCCACAACAACAGTCTTTTTTTCACTTACTCCAGGAACGATCTCGGCCTTTCCTTCCTCGCACCACTCTGAGATCTTTTGGTTGATTTGCTCGCGCACCTCCGACTTTATCTCGCCAGTTTCGCCCGAGAACAGAGCCAAGAACCCCTGCTGGCGACTATTAATGACATCGATCTCGTGCAGGGACACCAAGTGCACAATCTCCTTGCGCGTCTGCAGCTCGCCATCGGGGCACTGTACAAACTTGACATCAGGACCTGTAGCATCAAAGTCGCGAGCCCGAGTAAACGAGCGACCCAAGCGGGTAATACGGCCGGTAGACTTGTCGATCTGAATGACATCGCCTGCCATGACCTTCTCCTTAGTCAGCGAAGCAATCATCTTCTGGCCCAAGTCGTAGATGGTCTCCATATCAGTAGTCTTCAGCGTGAGCTTGCCCGTCTTTGGACCGACCCCAGTAACCGAGCGGTCAATCTGGATCTCCACAACCTCGCCCTCAATAACCTCGGTCTCCTCCTTGATACGTACACCAATAGAGCGTCTAAACGCCTGAGTAAGCGACTCTGTCTTTGAGATCTCCAGCGAGAACACCTCGGACGCCGCAATTGACGTAAAGGGGACGTCGCCGAGCTCCTGCGACATTGCCATGGCGATTGCCGTCTTTCCTGTCCCGGGCGCGCCAGCCATCATAATGGCACGGCCCGAGATTTTGCCCTGCTTAATAACCTTAACAATAACACCCGCAGCCTTGCGCGCCTTGAGCTGGCCAACCATTCCCTGGCTGTTCGGGCGGGTCTCCAGCTTGTCGTCAAGCCCCAGGCCGCGAATGTGCGAGTGAGCGCCTAAAACAAACAAACAAACAAACAAGCAAGCAAGCCAGTATACCCAACCGCAGGTTTAGTAGGCAAGCTAGCCAGCACACACAGAGTAAAAAAGTAAACACAGCTGTCGTATTAGCGGTTTTGCATACCTGTGCGCTCAAGCTTGCTAATGTCGGTCGCCCTTGCGGCAATGATGGACTCCTACAATGAAAGCATTCTAATGCGGTTAGCCGCCAGTCCGTGTCAATACCACGCCAGTTTCAACAAGAGCAGCAGTCGTACCATTTCAAAGAGCTGAGTAAAAAAACAAACGAAACGATTGAGAGCAGAAAGGTGAAAAAAAAAAGCTGACGCAGCTTGCCAAAGATGAGAAATTGGCTGAGCCAGAAATTAACAAATCACAGCTTGATTAGCCCACACTACGATGTGGCGATCTTCTGGAAGAACGGATCGGGTCTCAGAGCCACAGTGATATCGTCTTCGGCAATAGCCAGCCTGACTTGCTGGTGGACATCAAGGATGCTCGACTCGGTTAGAATGCACCGCGTAGCGCCCAGTTGTGAGCAGATCTTTGCGATCTGATCATACGTAGGTATGGTGAGCTCGTGCATCTGGCAGAGCTGACGATGAACAAACGCCACATCGCCCAAGGACACCTCCGGAATGCCCGCCTTGCGAATGGAAGCGCGCAGTGCCAGAAGAAATACCTTCTGCTGCAGCGAGGCGTTCTGAATAAAGGCAACATTACCTGAGGCATACATCTCCTTGACTGCCCGGTCAATAACCATCATGGTAACCAGCAGCCCAGCGTCCTCATTCGCCCGCCCTCGCTTGCCGCCCTCACGAGCTGACTCTGCCTCAATAATCTCAACAGCACGACGGCACACATCAAGCGCACGACGCGCGTCGCCCGACACAGCACTGATCTTACGCGCACACAGCTCAACAGCATCCGCATCGAATGCTTTGCACCCCTCAAGCCTCGACATGACAATAGTCATAAGCTGCTGATGCGAGTACGGCTGGAAGTTGATGCGCGTAAGCCCCAGCCGACTAGACACCTTGTGGTTCAGCATACGCTCGGGCAAGTCCATCGTATTGGCAATCGCCACCACAACCAGTTTTGCGTGCGGGCGATGCGGCCAGTCAAAAAAGTTGTACATGATCGACTGCGACTTGGTGACCAGCAGATCCAGCTCGTCCATCAACACAACGTAAGTGCGCCGCCGCGGGCTAGGCGTGCTAAAGTGCTTCTCCAGCAGTTGCGCCGCATGCTTCGGCGTAGCCTTCTCGCCCGCTATAGCCTGCCACAACTGCGTGTAGGCCTGCGCTGGCTCAGTCATCTTCATACCGTTAAGCTCAATATACTGAAAGTCGGGCAACTCGCCCTCCTCTGCATTCTCCTGCAGTGTGCGAATGACCTCGTGAACGGTGGCTGTCTTGCCCGTACCAGGAACGCCCGAAATGTACATACACATGCTGTTGCGCTCCTCGATCGTGTTGTAAAGATGGCCGTATATCTCGGCAAACTCGTCCTCGCGGCAGGGGAGCGTATCAGGGACCGCGGACACATGGAGCCGCTGCCGGGCCACCTCGTAAACAGAGGCTCCCTCTGGAATCTCCACCTGCGACTCGCTGCCTATGCGCGTCGCTCGCCTCAAGATAGTAGCACTCACTGCAGCAGAGAGTTGGATGTCTTGCAGCCGCATCCGGCGCTTAGTTGATGTTGCCGGCGTTAAAGCGCCCTTTGACATTGTCGCACGCCGCCCTCGAGCAGGAGTTCTAGGTTCCGCAGCCATAGTCTTGCGGCGTCCCCGCTTAGCTGGCGCAAAGTCGTCTCGATCAGCCTGGCTGTACTTCTCGTCCTCATCGTCATCACTGGTGAGCGCCACATTGGGGTCAGTGTCTTCATCGTCGCTAGCCTCCGCCTTTCTCTTCCGTGTAGCGCGCGGCGCAGCAGCAGCAGCAGTCACTCCTGCCGGACGGCTGCGCTTGGCTTGGGCTCTGGCACGACCTGCCTGTGCAGCGGCTTCCTTCCCCAGCGGCTTCTTTTCCTGCTTCTTAAACATAGCCGCATCGATAACTGGGTCCAAAATCTTTCCGCTACCACCCAGGTAAAGGTCCTCCCAGTCCAAGTCTCCAATAAAAGCCGACTGCTCGTTGAAGTACCTCCGGCAAAAGCACGCACCAACCGCCTCTGACCCTTTCGCCGCTGCCTTCCTCCCCTGAGGTACCAAGGGCGTCGCTGCCTGTGTGGCCTGATACACAGAATATGAAAGCACCTCGAGTGGTGCGAGTATCTTATCCGGCGTAATCAAGTCATCGGCATTCGAATAAAACACCTCCCCAGGCTCAGCCTGGATCTCGCCCACTTTTTTACCAACAAACATCTCGCCCTGCCGCAGCAGCCACCGTGCCACCATCTGCTTCTCGCCCTTTTCGCTCTCCCACAGCTTAAAGATTATCGCCAAGTATGGGGTGCTAGTGGAGCTCTGGATTTGTACCGCCTGCCCCAAGCAGTACTCCATGCCATTGACTATGACGCTTCGGTAAAGATCCTTGTTGGTCATGCCGCTTTGACGCGTGACGCGTCGCGCTGACGGTGTTGCGTTGCCTGCCGCTGTGCTCTGACCATCAATACTCTGCCCCCATTCTACGATATCTTCGGCCTCGTCGTCAGAGTCGTGGGCTATGTGCTGCTTTCGCTTAGTACGTTGCGCGGCTTTATCTAAGCGACTAGCGATTTTGCCCCGGTGAGTACTAGGTGCCATGACAAATAAAAGGAAACAAAACGCAAATTAAAACCAAATGGGTAAACATGCAATTGAAATTCACAAAGAGTGAAGAGAAAGGCAACAAGCTCACCAAACGCAGAAAAAAGGAGTAAACAAAGTACTGCGCTGATTTTGTTGGCACTAGCTAGATCATAATCACAGCGCGAAAAGTTGCTCTGGCCGAATAAGTCAGTCAAGCCCATGCCATTCCTAATCGCAACATCTGCTTCTGTTGAAGTTTAGATTGCACACGCGGCACGTTATCTACTGTTACATGTTATTATGGCCAGGATGCATCAACTGCTGATTTAGCAAGACCACACGTTGATATCATATCCTACATAGGATCATAAAGCGGCTTCTTTGGTATTTAAGCCTCTTACGCTCTATATAGGAGCAAAATAACTAAGGAGGTTTACCTGCTTTGTTTAAAGATATATTTTTTAGATACTGGTAAAAAAAATGCTGTCTTTCTGCGCCATCATCTTGAAGCCGCTCCTTGATGTGATGCGCGCAGTATAGGAATAATGATTTGAATACAGCATATAAGTGCTGCTCTTTTCTTTCGCACTCAGCTCTTGTGCGCACTGGAGCGGCATTGTTGAGCCTTATAGACATTGAATAGAGAGTAGAGGTATTGCTTATTGATGATTAGGCCATAGTTTAGGAGTACTTATGGCCTCCTTACTCATTAAGAGGTAATAGATAAGCTTGCTATAGATATCGCTGAGTAAATGGAGGTTGTGAATGCCCCTAAACTACTGCTTGATCATCAGTGAGCAGTAACTCTGCTCTCTGCCCAATGTTCGAGAGGCTTAACAATGTCGCTCTAGTGTATATAAGAGCTAAGCGCAAAAGAAAGGAGTGGTACTTGTATGCTGCGTTCTAGTCTTTCATCTTATACTACGCATATCGCATTAAGGAGTGGTTTCAATGTGATGATGTAGAAAGACTGGCAACTGAAGAAAGTCGCTAGTTAATTCTACTATTCTAGTAGTTTGACTTTGTGCAATATAGGTCTGACAGTGGTACTAAACCTGATATTGTGTTGTGTGCTTAGGATACAAATGCTAATGTGGCACTATAAGAGGATGTACATTATTGCTTTAGCAGTTTCATAGTCAATGTTGGCTATTAATGTGCCAACTACTTTGCTGCTAAATTATCTTTTACAAGACTCCTGGTCCATTGCGTGATCTAGCCCTGTATATCTATAGGGCGATGTTCTGGAGTCCAGGTTACTATGGAGCCGACTATATCGCTAGAGAGGAATTGGCAGTGGTGAGAGATGGCGACATTGCAGCTGCACTACAGGCGCTGTTGGAAGTGAATGGTTGTCGCGACCCACTTGCCTTGCGTGATGTTCACGAGATCATGGAGGATATCATTAGGAACCTTCTCGGGATTTTGAATCGGCACAAAGGTACGGCACTTGCGGTTCCACACTCAGACAGGGCTTCTGAGGACCCTGAGGCCGCGGCTAGTCCAGGTGTTGGCCCTTTGCTGAGGCATTACCAAGATGATGTGCCTGAGGCTGGGCCGTCCAAGAGGCCTCACCGTTAGCCACATCCCTAGGTGCGTTAAACTTAGGCATCGCTCTAACCTATTTATTTTCGTTATTGACAGTACCTAGACACAGCTTTTAGCTCTATTAAACTAGTGACGACAGCTTATGATTGCTGTATGTAATATGTAAGCGTGATTCATGAACTATAATTTCATGTAACCAACTCGAACCAGAGCCAAGTTTTCCTGGCTAATGGAACCTTACATCGACAAACATTATGAAAAATAGTCCCCATAGAGCGATAGCAATCGGCTGACTGTTTGCTGAGCCAGTCAAGACGATCTTCTGAAAAAACAGACTTCAAAATCTCTCATCTTGCAGTTGCCATTATCATTAGGTGCAGAGCATCAACGGATATGTAAACTATTGTTTCATGTAGTTCCAATATCTTTCTTAGCAATACGCAGAACAAGTCAAGGCATAATTACTGGAGCTTGGCGAGGATCTCCTCAGCACGGAACAATAGGTACTCCTTATCCTTGATAGCGTCGAGCTTGATGGGGCTGCCGCCGTACGAAGGGAGCAGCACACGGTCACCCTCGGACAGACCAGTAGGAATAGTTGTACCGTCCTTGGCTACGATTCCGGGGCCAACAGCGACGACAACGCCCTCGTTGAGCTTCTCTACGGCCTTCTCGGGGAGCAGAATTCCAGTGGCAGTCTTGGTCTCGGCCTTTACGCGCTGAATGAGAACGCGGTCGAGCAGAGGAATAATACGCTTGGCGGCGGCAGAGGCAGACATTGTATGTGAGAATCAAGAGAGGCAACGAGTAATGTTCAAACTAATTAGAGAGCCAAAGGAGGGTAGCTGATATGAGAGAACTCGGTAGAAGCACTCTGGCTGATCGACTCGATCCTGGGGAGGGCGGCGGTTCGATAGCTCGCGTAATAGCGGCATTATCGTAAGCTGGGTGTGGGAATCATGCAGAATCGTGCGGAAAGCGATAGAAGGGCGTGGTTCGTGCAGTATGCAGACTGCTCCAGAACCCCCTACATAGGCAAAAAATCTTTCTTGTCGTTGTTATCTCTGCTTGGCTTTTTTTTTTCATATCAGCACACATTTTTCAAAAAGCGAAAAAAAACCTTTTACGTTTTTTACACTATTTTCAAAATGATCGCGCCTCGTGCTACCAAAACCGCTGCTCGCGCAGCATCAAAGTCGGCTCGCTCGTACTCGACCCACAAGGAAATTGCGTTTGGAATCGAGGGCCGCAACAAGCTGCTCAAGGGCGTTGAGACGCTGGCCAAGGCTGTTGCCGTGACACTGGGGCCCAAGGGCCGCAACGTTTTGATCGAGCAGCCGTTTGGCGCACCAAAGATCACCAAGGATGGCGTGACTGTGGCCAAGAGCATTTCGCTCGAGGACAAGTTCGAGAACCTGGGAGCCCGCCTGGTGCAGGATGTGGCCAACAAGGCCAACGAGGAGGCTGGAGATGGCACTACTACGGCGACTGTTTTGGCGCGCGGGATCTTTAGCGAGGGCGTTAAGAACGTTGCTGCTGGATGCAACCCACAGGACTTGCGCCGCGGAGTGCAGATGGCGGTTGAGAAGGTTGTTGAGTACCTGAAGACCCAGGCGAAGCCCATTACTACGACGAACGAGATTGCGCAGGTAGCGACGATCTCTGCCAACGGCGACCGCCACATCGGCGACCTGATCTCCCGTGCTATGGAGAAGGTCGGCAAGGAGGGCGCTATCACGGTCAAGGAGGGCAAGACCATCTCAGACGAGCTCGAGATCACCGAGGGCATGCGCTTCGACCGCGGGTACATCTCGCCGTATTTCATCACGGACACCAAGACCCAGAAGGTGGAGTTTGAGAACCCTCTGATCTTGCTGTCGGAGAAGAAGGTGTCGCTGCTGCAGGACATCCTGCCGGCGCTTGAGGCTGCGGCGCAGCAGCGCCGCCCCCTGCTGATTATTGCCGAGGACGTTGATGGCGAGGCTCTGGCGGCCTGCATCCTGAACAAGCTGCGCGGGCAGCTGCAGGTGTGCGCGGTCAAGGCGCCTGGGTTCGGCGACAACCGCAAGTCGATTCTCGGCGACTTGGCTATTCTGACGAACGGCACTGTGTTCTCGGAGGAGCTGGATCTGAAGCTTGAGAAGGCGTCGCCCGAGATGTTTGGCGCGACTGGCGCGGTGACTGTGACCAAGGAGGACACCTTCATCCTCAACGGGGCTGGGCACAAGGAGAGCATCAACCAGCGGTGCGAGCAGATCCGCTCGGCCATCAACTCGGCGGGCGTGTCGGAGTACGAGAAGGAGAAGCTGCAGGAGCGCCTGGCCAAGCTCTCGGGCGGCGTGGCTGTGATCCGCGTGGGCGGTGCCTCCGAGGTCGAGGTCGGCGAGAAGAAGGACCGCTTTGTCGATGCCCTGAATGCCACCCGCGCTGCCGTCGAGGAGGGCATTCTGCCTGGCGGCGGTGCGGCCCTGCTCAAGGCGTCGCTGCAGCTGGACTCGGTCAAGGGCGAGAACTTTGACCAGAACCTGGGCATCAACATTATCCGCGAGGCTATTCGCCAGCCCGCCCGCATCATTGCCAACAACGCCGGGCTTGAGGGCGCCGTCGTTGTGGGCAAGACCCTGGAGGACGGAGCCGCCGATTTCAACTACGGCTTTGACGCTGCCAAGTGCGAATACACTGATATGATCAAGAGCGGCATCGTCGACCCGCTCAAGGTCGTCCGCACCGCACTGCTTGATGCCTCGGGCGTCTCGTCGCTGCTGACTACCTCCGAGTGCATGATCGTCGATGCTCCCGAGAAGGCTGCGCCTGCTGGCAGCCCTGGCGGCATGGGCGGCATGGGTGGCATGGGCGGCATGGGCGGCATGATGTAAGGCAGATCTCCTCCTACCCTAAACCTATTTCCCTACTATCTAAAATTATGGATACGCACGCTTGTATCTGAATACATACACACGTTTCAAAGCTAGCAGTCCACGCTGTGCAGGGAGTTAGGTGCTCGTCATATCCAGAAGCGGGACAGCTGCCACTCTTGATACCCGCGCTATCTCTATCTTATCCATCCTGTCTGCGCAAAGACACATCCCGAGAAGCAAGTCAATCGCTTTGGGGTGCGTAGAACTCTCCCCGCGGAGCCCCAGCGCCATTGGCTGAAAAGGGAAACAATAGCGCCAAATTTAGCGCTGTGCTTTACAGAGTTTCGTTGGGGGGGAGCACATTCATTTTCGTATAGCCCACTCGCTTTTGCTCCCCGGGGTTGTCTAGACCTGGAAAAAAGAGGATGTGCCTATAAAAGAAAGGCCCCGGCCTCCCCATCGACGACTCTGGGTTCCTTCTCCGAGGTAGACCTTTTCTAATACTCTATCACTTTTTCGGAGCAAGGTTTTCTTACACAACTCATTGTGTTGCTTTGATCAATATTCTGTATAAAAAGAGACTTTAGTTGTTTGAAGGGATCGATTCTTTGCCTCACAACATGCCTGCCGTTCCTGTCGCTACCAACGTCCAAGAGTCTCGGGCGCCGTCGCCGGTACCCGTTGCGACGATTACGCCACCTTGCACGGCGGCTACGCCCAGCTATGGACCCAGCTGCGCGGCCAAGACGCCGGCTGAGATTGAGGCTGCCGCTGCCGCTATGCCAGCGCCTACACTGGCGACGTTGGTTCTTAAGGACGGCGCTATTCTTCAGGGTCACTCGTTCGGCGCTGAAGTCAAGTCTGTTTCTGGCGAATGTGTCTTCCAGACCGGTAAGTACTCGTCCACTTCTTAATACTTGATCTGTTGAGCTATTTGGTTGGGGGAGTTGCAGATCAATCTTGCTTTGAGCTAGAGAGATAAGGCTCTTTGAGCAAAAAAAAAATACTAATTCATGTTCTCGTATCCGGGTTACTGGGGGGGGGGGCGAATCGTAGGTATGGTTGGGTATCCCGAGTCGCTGACCGATCCTTCGTACCGCGGCCAGATCCTTGTACTCACATACCCATTGGTTGGCAACTATGGCGTGCCCAGCCACGAGGAGCTTGATCCCTTGCTCAATGGTCTACCGGCGTACTTTGAGTCGAGCCAGATCCACGTTGCAGCGCTTGTTGTGGGCCAGGCGTCGGCCGAGTTCTCGCACCACTTGGCCAGCTCGAGCTTGGGCGACTGGCTCAAGCGCGAGGGTGTTCCTGCGATCTACGGAGTTGATACTCGCGCAATCACTAAGCGCATTCGCGAAGAGGGCGTGATGCTGGGCAAGATCCTGTTCCCCACCTCTGTGGTTGGCGCCAGCGAGTACCAGGCCTCCCATGATGACGATGTTATTGTGGCGGCATTGCCCGAGTACCAGAACGTGGCTTGGGTCGATCCCAATGCTACCAACTTGGTGGCCGACGTATCCTGCAAGACGCCTACTCTGTACTCGCCTGCTCCTGGCACAGAGTTGAAGAGACCGGATGGCCGTACGGTGCGTATTGTGGCGGTGGACATTGGTATGAAGTATAACCAGATCCGCTGCTTTGTCAAGCGTGGCGTTGAGCTGCTCGTTGTCCCCTGGGACCACGATTTCTTGGCCGAAGCCATGGACGGCCTGTTTTTGTCCAACGGACCCGGCGACCCGACGACAATCACCGCTACCATCGAGCGCGTCAAGCAGGCCCTCGCCCTAAAGAAATTCCCCATCTTTGGTATTTGCCTTGGTCACCAAGTGCTTGCCCTGGCATCGGGCGCGCAGACCGAGAAGATGAAGTACGGTAACCGTGGACAGAACATCCCGTGCACGGACATGCTGACTAGTCGCTGCTACATTACCTCGCAGAACCACGGATACGCCGTCAAGGCCGAGACCCTGCCTCCCAGCGTCAAAGAGCTGTTTGTCAATGCCAATGATGGCTCCAACGAGGGTATCTACTACACGGAGCTGCCCTACTTCTCGGTACAGTTCCACCCAGAGTCTAACCCCGGCCCGCGCGATACCGAGGTTCTGTTTGATATTTTTATCAGCACGGTTACTCGCTGCTTGTCCACGGGCAAGGTCGAAGGCCCTGTCGAGTTCCCCGGAGCCGAGGCCGCACAGGCACGTCGCCAGCAGCGCGAGCAGTGGGAGCGCGAGCAGGCTGCCGATGACTCCGACAAGTCTGGTCGTATTGTTAATGGCCGGCGTATCCGCAAGGTCTTGGTCTTGGGCTCTGGTGGTTTGAGCATTGGCCAGGCTGGTGAATTTGACTACTCTGGCTCCCAGGCTATCAAGGCGCTGAAGGAGGAGGGTATCTACACCATCCTCATCAACCCCAACATTGCTACTATCCAGACATCGAAGGGTCTTGCCGACAAGTGCTACTTTTTGCCTGTTACCCCCGACTGCGTGCGCAAGGTCATTCTGCACGAGCGGCCCGACGGTATCTACTGCACGTTTGGTGGGCAGACTGCGCTGAACATTGGTGTCAAGCTCCGCGACGAGTTTGAGGAGCTTGGTGTTCAGGTTCTGGGTACGCCGATTGAGACTATCATGGTCACCGAGGACCGCGAGCTGTTTGCGTCGGCCATGGCCGAGATCAACGAAAAGTGCGCAAAGTCTCATGCCGCCAACAGCGTCGACGAAGCCATTGTTGCTGCTAACGACATTGGATACCCGCTGATTATCCGCGCCGCCTATGCGCTGGGTGGGCTGGGCTCTGGGTTTGCCTCGAATGAAGAGGAGCTTGTCGCATTGTGTCGCAAGGCATTCGCGGCCTCGCCGCAGGTACTCGTCGAGCGCAGCATGAAGGGCTGGAAGGAGATTGAGTACGAGGTGGTCCGTGACAGCTTTGACAACTGCATCACCGTGTGCAACATGGAGAACTTTGACCCTCTGGGTATCCATACCGGTGATTCTATCGTCGTGGCGCCTAGCCAGACGTTGAGCGACGAGGACTACCAGATGTTGCGCACTACTGCTGTCAACGTTATCCGCCACCTGGGCGTTGTTGGCGAGTGCAATATCCAGTATGCGCTTAACCCACATAGCCGCGAGTACAGCATTATCGAGGTCAACGCTCGGTTGAGCCGCAGCTCTGCACTAGCATCCAAGGCTACCGGCTACCCATTGGCGTTTGTGGCGGCCAAACTGGGTCTTGGTATCCCGCTAAACGAGATCCGCAACAGCGTGACTCGGGAGACTACGGCGTGCTTTGAGCCCAGCTTGGACTATGTCGTTGTCAAGATCCCGCGCTGGGACTTGAAGAAGTTTGACCGCGTCAGCAAGAACCTGTCTTCGGCTATGAAGTCCGTTGGAGAGGTCATGGCCATTGGCCGCACGTTCGAGGAGACGATGCAGGAGGCTATCCGCTCGGTTGATACGAGCTTTGACGGATTCAGCCGCAATAGCTACGTGCCAGAAACCAAAGAGGCTATTGAGGAGGAGCTGACCAAGCCCACTGACTTGCGCGTATTCGCCATTGCCAATGCCTTCCACATGGGGTACACCGTGGAGGAGATCCACCTGCTGACGGCCATCGATCGCTGGTTCCTGTGCAAGCTGCGCAGCTTGGTCGAGACCGAGCGTCGCCTGCAGACTTTTGCTGCTGACCAGCCCATCCCTCGCGATCTGCTGTGCTACGCCAAGCAGCAGGGTTTCTCGGACTCTGGTATCGCCCATTTCACCAAGCGCAACGAAATGCAAGTCCGCAACACTCGCACAGGCTACGGCATCACCCCATTTGTCAAGCAGATCGACACCGTAGCGGCAGAGTTCCCAGCTCACACGAACTACCTCTACATTACATACAATGCCTCTGAGCATGATGTGCAGTTTGTCGATAACGGCGTCATGGTTCTCGGATCTGGCGTCTACCGTATCGGATCTTCGGTCGAGTTTGATTGGTGTGCCGTGCGCGCTATCCGCACGTTGCGCGAGAACCAGTTCAAGACCATCATGGTCAACTATAACCCCGAGACCGTATCTACCGACTACGACGAGGCAGACCGCCTTTACTTCTCCAACATTACGCTAGAGCGCATCATGGATATCTACGAGGCTGAGACTTCGGCCGGCGTTATCATCAGCATGGGCGGTCAGGCACCCAACAACATTGCCCTGGGTCTGCATCGCAACAAGGTCAAGATTTTTGGTACTAGCCCCGAGAACATCGACGGAGCCGAGAACCGGTACAAGTTCTCGCGCATGCTCGACCAGATCGGCGTTGACCAGCCGCAGTGGCGTGAGCTGACGCAGTACGAGGATGCAGAGTCGTTCTGCGACGAGGTCGGCTACCCCGTGCTGGTGCGTCCCTCGTATGTGCTTTCGGGAGCTGCGATGAACGTTGTGTCGACGGCTACCGATCTCAAGACCTACTTGAACCAAGCCGCTACTATGTCGCGCGACCATCCTGTGGTCATCACCAAGTTCATTGAAGAGGCCAAGGAGATTGACGTCGACGCCGTGGCGCTGGACGGCAAACTAATCATGCACTGTGTGTCTGAGCACGTCGAAAACGCTGGTGTGCACTCGGGAGATGCCACTTTGGTCCAGCCCCCACAGGACTTGGACCCGGTTACCGTGAAGAAGATTGGCGATGCCACGGCAGCCATTGGACAGGCATTGCGCGTCACTGGGCCATTCAACATCCAGTTCATGGCCAAGAACAACGAGATCAAGGTCATTGAGTGCAACGTGCGCGCTGCTCGTTCGTTCCCCTTTGTGAGCAAGGTCACCGGCGTCGACCTCATCGAGATGGCTACCAAGGCTATGCTTGGCCTACCCGTTGTCCCGTACCCGAACCGTGGCCAGCGGCTGAACTACGTCGGCGTCAAGGTGCCTCAGTTTAGCTTCTCGCGCTTGCAAGGCGCCGACCCCATCCTGGGCGTTGAGATGGCGTCAACGGGCGAGGTGGCTGCCTTTGGCCGTGACAAGTACGATGCGTACTTGAAGGCCATGCTGGCTACCGGGTTCCACCTGCCCAAGAAGAATATCTTGCTGTCGATCGGTTCGTACAAGGAGAAGGTCGAGATGATGCCCTCGGTGCGCCGCATGTTTGAGAGCGGCTTCAAGCTGTTTGCTACTCCCGGTACCGCCGACTTCATCCAAGAGCACGGCATTGACGTCACCGCCCTGGAGGCCGATAAGGCTCGCGAGGGCTACAGCCTGGGGGAGTACTTGTCCAGCAACAAGATTGACCTGTACATCAACTTGCCCTCCAAGAACAGCTTCCGCAGACCCGCTACGTACGTCAGCAACGGGTATCGCAGCCGTCGTATGGCTATTGACTTTTCGGTGCCCCTGATTACCAACGTCAAGTGTGCCAAGATGTTCATTGAGGCGATGGCCCGCTTCGTCGCTGACAAGTGGGAGATCGAGAGCGTCGATTATATCACCTCGCATCGGACTACCGTGCTGCCTGGTTTGGTCAACATAACAGCGCTGCTGCCTACGGGGGAGGGCTTTGAGCAGGCCACGCGGGCGGCTATTTGCGGCGGATTCACTATGCTTGGTATCTCTGCCCACGGTGCCGACGCATTTGCGACCACTAGCGACCAGAGCGTGGCCAAGGTCAAGAGCGCTGGGCGCAGCCATGCGCACACGGACTATGTCATCGAGATTGCTGCTACGGAGGCCAACCCCACTGTTGCCGCGGCATTGAGTGCCGACGCGCCGATTCTGTATGTATCGTTTGACCGGAGCCACCCAGTGCACGTAGACAAGTACAGCGCGGTATCTGAGCACTTTAAAGCCTGGCCTCAGAACTCTGCCGTTATCACCAATGCCTCGGGCAACGATCTTGCCACGATGCTTCTCCTGGCATCTTTGTTCTCGCGCCAGATTCACGTCACCGACGTGCGTACATCGGAGGACCTGGACCTGATTGAGCTTAGCCGTGCTCGTGGGCTTTGCGCCACTTGCGATGTCTCTGTCTATGCGCTCTTTGCCGACCGCTTGCCCCCCATTGAAGGGCTGCAGTCCAACGTACAGCCACTATGGACTCGCCTGTCGGCTATCGACTGCTTCACCATCGGCACTCTGCCAGCTCAGATTGCTCAGACTGCTGGCATCAAAGACGTTAACCCTGCTACACTGGGCTACCAGCTGGCATTGCCCTTGCTGTACACTGCCGTGTCTGAGGGCCGCCTGACTTCGGCTGACGTCGTTGAGAGGTTCTGCAACGCGCCACGCCGTATCTTTGGCTTGCCCGAGCAGCCCGACACCTATGTCGAGATCCACCGCGACCGCCTGGTACGCATCTCGCCAAAGTCTGATGACGCCAAGTGGTTCTCCAGTATCCTGACCAAGCCTGCGCACTGCGCCGTACACCGCGTCGTTATGCGCGGAAAGACCCTGCTGCTCGACGGCATGTTCTACGACCAGGGGCTTGTTCCCGTGGGCCGCGACCTGTGCCATGTGTTGCGCACGATGAGCTCGGGCCCCAGCGGCAAGCAGTTTGCTCAGCCACAAGCGATGGCTGCTGGCGCTCTTTCGGTCAAGACCACAGAGGCCAGAACGTCCATGCATGCGCGCAAGTCCAGCTTGGCCATGTCGCCAGCAATCGTGCCGGCTATTGAAGTCGACACCATTGACGAGGTTGACGCCGTTTCTGCTGGCCTAGTCGATGCCCAACCCCCAGCTGTCGATGAGACCGCTCTGGCTACCCGTATTGAGCGGCCCCTGACTGAGAGCCGCTTGGCTGATGTCATGGCTCGCCACGACAACCAGAACCCGTTTTACATGAAGCACGTCCTAAGTGTCCGCCAATTCACTCGCGAGGACTTGCACTTGCTTTTTGCTGTCGCTCAGGAAATGCGCACCGTAGTACAGCGCTCTGGTGCCCTTCCTTTGCTCACTGGCCGCGTAATGGCTGCTGTGTTCTATGAGCCGTCGTCCCGCACCTCGTCTTCCTTCCAGACCGCCATGCTGCGCCTTGGAGGCCAGGTCTTTACGGCCAACAGCGAGTCCTCGTCGGTGGCCAAGGGCGAGACTTTGGAGGATACCGTCCGCACTTTCGGCTCTTACGCTGATATCATCACACTCCGCCACCCACAGCCCGGATCCGTGCAGGGAGCCGCCCGCTTTGCCAACATCCCCGTACTCAACGCTGGCGATGGTGTCGGCGAGCACCCGTCGCAAGCCATGCTCGACACGTTCACTATTCGCGAGGAGCTGGGTACCGTTAACGGATTGACCATCACCCTGGTTGGTGACCTGAAGAACGGCCGCACCGTACACTCGCTAGCTCGCGTCCTCTCGCAGTACAAGAATGTCACCCTGAACTATGTCTCGCCTGCTTCCCTCGCCATGCCAGAGTCCATCAAGCGCGACGTGGCCCTGCGTGCGCCCTACGTCGAGCAGCACGAGTTTACCGAGCTCACTGACGCCGTCCTGGCCAAGACCGATGTCCTCTACGTGACTCGCGTCCAGAAGGAGAGATTCGAGGACGAAGAAGAGTATGAGCGCACTAGGTCCGCCTTTGTCATTGACAACAGCGTGATGCGCAAGTGCAAGCGCAACATGATCGTCATGCACCCGCTACCAAGGGTCACCGAGATCGCGCCAGAGGTGGATACGGACCAGCGCGCTGCCTACTTCAGACAGATGCAGTACGGAATGTTTGTTCGCATGGCCTTGCTGGCTCTCGTGCTCTGCCGCAACTTTTAAGTAGCAACCTAGTTTAGTAAATTAACCAAAGACCATCAAAACCACTAATTCTTTGCAAACAAGTCAAAGGTCCCGCATAGCAAACTATCGACTGCTTCGCCCTGGCCTTGGCCAAAGTGGCTGTAAGCCAGCTCCCGGAACTTGGTTCTGAACGCACTGTCCCTATCGCCCAACTCCTCCCTGGTTTTCTCAGCAAGGTCCTCGGGATCCTTACACATGGCATCGTCCGATTCGCTACTGTCAGTCTTGTCGCTCGTCGACATGGCAACCTCTTCTTTCGGCACCTCCCTTTCGCTCTCCTGGTTCAGAACGCTCGAGAGCGGATTAGCATCGCTGGCGGCAACAGCAGCAGGCATCTCAGCCATATCCGCTTCACCGGCAACCGGCGGCTTGCTAATAATCTGAATGACAGCGTCCTCGGGAATCGCATAGTCGCCAATAAGCTTGGTATCCACAAGGCCCTTGCCTCCCAGCACCAAGCGCATGTTGGCCACGGGTATATTGGACACCCGCGCCAAGTGCCTCTTGACCTGCGCCACGGTGCGAACCGACGACGTGTGCAAAGTAAACTTTTGCACAGGCGCTTTGAGCGTCCTGAACGTGAGCGAAAAATAGTCCTCGCGCTCCTCCGGCGGCAATATCATTGACTGGATCGCCGGCATCTAATGTTTGCAAGTAGTCACCAGTCTATGAATTAGTTTGCCGAGGTAATTTCTAGTCAGAGACAATTTGGGCCACTTGCCTTAAGGTCATAGCTCTTTGGAGGATACCGAGTGCCGGCAGATACTTTGGCGTCGGTCACTAGTGCGCGTAGCGTCGATAGCTGGGACAGCTGCGCTAGCGTTGCATCAAAGAAGGATTTATCAAGAGACATTTTTCTTAAATTTAATATTGTGAAAAAGCATTGAAAAGGAAAGAGAAAGGGGAGAAGCAAGTTGATGACGAAGAGCGATTTGATTGCACTGCCAAGTCGAGCCCCTCTCATGCGACCCAGCGTCTGTTCAAAATAGAGAGAAACATGTGCTCAAGAAAAGTGAGTAAGATCCCAAAAAGCAAGAGCGATGCCTGGATTTAACGCTCCTAGTGATGTGGCTAACGGCGAGGCCTCTTGGACGGCCCAGCCTCAGGCACATCATCTTGGTAATGCCTCAGCAAAGGGCCAACACCTGAGCTAGCCGCGGTCTTGGGGTCCTCAAAAGCTCTGTCTGGGTGTAGAGCTGCAAGCGCCGTACCTTTGTGCCGATTCAAAATCCCGAGAAGGTTCCTAATGATATCCTCCATGATCTCGTGAACATCACGCAAGGCAAGTGGGTCATGATAACCATTCACTTCCAACAGCGCCTGTAGTGCAGCTGCAATGTCACCATCTCTCACCACTGCCAATTCCTCTCTAGCGATACAGTCGGCTCCATAGTAACCTGGACTCCAGAACACCACCCTATAGATATCCAGGGCTAGATCGCGTAATGGGCCATGGCGCATGTGAGATAGGATTCTGCTGCAAAAGGCCCCCATACTTGCCATGTGGCTGTGCTTTTCTTCTGCAATATTGGTGATGCTCCCCTCATTCCAAGATAGGCAAAGGCGGTGCTTGGTTCATAGCATATAGTGTATCATATTTTGCAGCATAGTCCGCAGCATGCTCCGCTCGCTCCGTTCGGTTAATGCCAAAGGTGCCCAGCCAGCACACAAGATACAGCAAGGACTCCAAATCGTCAATGAGCGTACGGGCTGCCCCAGGATTCTCCAGGCAGCGGATGGACTGGAATGGCATGGACTCTGGCGTTTCGGCTACATTGTCGCCAGAGGATGCGTAGCCAAATTCTGCCAGTACTCCTTTTATTCTGTCTGCCGTCTCCTGAAGAAGGATGGCTCGATCTCTAATGTTGCCGTGAACGATCTTGCACTTGACATATGCCACATTGAGTGCCGCTATGGCGTCAGAAATTGCAACAACGACTTGGCTCTCGCTTTCAGCCTCCGAGATTACATTACCCACCAACTTAGTCACTGTGCGTCTGTGCTAGCGGGCCTGACTAGGGCATAGCAGCTTCCCAAAAGCTATAGCACCTGTGTCCTCGACGAGTGCATTTCCTTGTCTGATGCACACGGGCCCAGTGCTTACGAGCTGAGCAAAACTGTCGCTAAACTTGCTGGATCCGTCAAACCCAGCGTGCA